>RPOG01001949.1:0-115944 GCA_008086565.1 Thalassoma bifasciatum
AATGGCCGTGACCTTTGACCCCTCAGGCGGTGCTGCATTAAAAACCCACATCATTGTGTAAAGGATATTAGCACGTGGGCTCAGGAACACTTCAGAAAACCATTGTCAGTTAACACAGTTCATCACTACATCTACAAGTGACAGTTCAAACTCTACCATGCAAAGACAAAGTCAGACATCAACAACACACACAAACGCTGCAGAACTCTTTTTGGAAATCATGGAGGTGGTGTCCTCCGGGCCAAAGAGGAAAAGGACAATCAGGATTGTTCTCAGCACAAAGTTCAAAAGCAGCATCTGTGATGGTATGGGGGTGTGTTAGTGCCCATGGCATCATGGGTAACTGTCCCAGTATCTGTGAAGGCAGGTAATTACGACTTTCCATGTTTGTCCAAAACCTCGTTGTAGACGACGGTAGGTTCTGTCTTTGTCTTTTTCAGGGACGTCCCTGATTATTTCAGCAAGACAATGAAACCAAGACACATTCTGCTCCTGTTACAACAGCGTGGCTCTGTAGTAGAAGAGTGCAGCTACTAGACTGACCTGACCTGTCTCCCATTGAAAATGTGTGAAATACAACAACAGAGACTCTGGGACTGTTGAGCAACTGAAGTTGTTCATCAACAAGAATGTGAAAGAATTCCAGCTCCAAAGCTTCAACAATTAGTTTCCTCAGTTCACAAACACTGAACCAGTGATGTTAAAGGAAAAGTGATGAAACACAGAGGGAAACATGAACCAGTCCAAGCTTTTAAGGAACGTCCTGCAGCCCCTGAAGTCAAAACGAGCAAACGTTTTTCAGCTTGAACATTACATATTTTGTCTTTGTGGTGTTTTCAGTTGAATATTTAACTTCCATATCTACTTTAACTTTCCTGTTTATCCGTTTCTAAGTGCCATGTTCTCACATTCTCTTCACAGCAGGAGCCACATGATTAAATATATATACTTTAAATAAAACAACATAATTATCCTTGAGTCATTTCATCTGTGTTTTGAAGCAGTTTTCCCCTTCAGATGTGTATCAGTCACAGCGTAATGAGCTTGTCCAACTGCTGCTGTATCAATAACTCATTACACAACAAAGCAAAGCTCAATGGTGCATACAGTCAGAGAGGAAAAAATGAAATACTGCATAAAAAACGACACTCAGGCTGGAGGAAACAGATTAGCAGCAAATTAAAACAGCAGATGAGCTTATTTCTACGTCTCTCTCACACACACACACACCAACACCAGCGGCACACACACACTAACACACACACGTGCAGCAGGAAACGCCGCGCAGCCGTACCTTCTGCCGTCTCTTCTCTTTGCGTTTGTCCTCGGTGGCCTGGAGCATTTTCTCCTTCCACAGGTTGAAGAAGTAAGAGGGGTCGGTGTAGAACTTGAGAGCGTCCTTTTTGTCGTCTCTGCAAAGGAAGCGAAACGTTTGTGATTCGATGAAGAGCGTGTGTGTGTGTGTGTTTTGGTCCTGATTAAACGTTATAAATTAGATTTAATCAGGTTTGCATGTTGTTTAAAAAATCACCAATTTTGGGTCACACCTAACAAGTTATNATGAGCTTATTTCTACGTCTCTCTCTCACACACACACCAACACCAGCGGCTCACACACACACTAACACACACACGTGCAGCAGGAAACGCCGCGCAGCCGTACCTTCTGCCGTCTCTTCTCTTTGCGTTTGTCCTCGGTGGCCTGGAGCATTTTCTCCTTCCACAGGTTGAAGAAGTAAGAGGGGTCGGTGTAGAACTTGAGAGCGTCCTTTTTGTCGTCTCTGCAAAGGAAGCGAAACGTTTGTGATTCGATGAAGAGCGTCACACACACACACAAAACCAGGACTAATTTCTAACATTTAATCTTAATTAGTCCAAACGTACAACAGGTTTTTTTTAGGAGTGTAGGTTCTTCAATGTTTTTTAGGAAACTATTGTAAAGTAACAGTTACACAGGCCATAAGTATAGAATTTAATCTTTTTACTAGTTTTTTTTTTTCACCCTGATCAAGTAACCTCAATGTACCCGCCCAGTTAAAATTACTTTACCACTTTACATCCAAACATCTAGATTTGATTGAAAAGTAAAAGGTGAAAAGTCATATTTTTGAGCCGTTAAAAAGACATCTCAAGGATTGAATCTAACCGACTAAACATGGCCCAATTTTCTACATTTCTTTATTTTTACTACAATAAAGCTTTGACCGATTGACCGACTAGATTCAGCCTATAAAAGGGCTCAACCTCAAATTTGGATTTCCCAATATAAGGTTGTATATTTTTGTTAAGGTCTTGGCCTAATGAATGGGTGCAAAAGTTTAATGCAAATTTAAGTATGCGAATAAGGTTAAAGTCCCTGACCTGTACGGGCTGAGGATGTTGAGCGGTGGCGGTTTGTCGCAGCGATGGTACATCTCCACCACCGGGTTGGGGACTGAAGTCCTGGAAACCACCTGCTGGTCCTGGATGGTGCTGCTCTTGAAGGCCTTCCTCATGTTGATGTCCTGCAGGGAAACTGGAAGAAAATAAAGGAAAAATCATGGTTAAAATACTGAAATGTATAGAAGCTTGTTTCCGCCAGTTATAAAAATAAAAATGAAAAACTCTCTCTGCTGAGATAAGCTGTTTGTTTTATTCCCTTTGCACTGCCTGAATATGATATTTTGCGTAACCATGGATACAGTCAGAATACAGGGAAACGCCCACAAAAAGTCATATCCGAAATTCAACTATTAATGTCGAAATTTCAACGTAATATGGGCAAATGAAAAAAGAATCTCAGCAAAGCATCTTTTTTTTTTTTTTAACTTCCATAGAAATGAGACCGAAATAAACCGTCAGTGTTATTTATCAGGAACCTTAACAGCATTTGACAACTTAATCCCTGGAGACAGATGTTTTAACTGTTGAAGTGTCGGCTTAGCAGCTTAATCCCACAGGAGCTGAAGTGTCCTTCAGTCTCTGGGCTCAGTCTGGAAAGTTCTCCGGGAATCATGTTCAGGGTTTCACGTTAACGTTTTTCCCAAATCCACTTGCTCTGTTCAAGAGGTTTTCTTTCTGGCTTTGCTCATGGAACTTAAATCTGTGAAGCTGGACAGTTTCATATATCCCTCCCAGAGATATTTCACTAGTCCATCTGGGTAAGGGGCACTAGAGAGTGCTTTCAGAGGCGGGACTTAAAATAATGTAGCAGCTGGTGATTGGACAACGTGCTCACCCCAGACCAATCCACATGAAGCCACGGTGACATAGCAGATTTATAACCTGACACCAGATAGAAAGTTCATTTATCCGCTGAGGAGATATTTCACTCATTGACTGTATAAAGAATAAACACCGTGGCTCCTCCTGTCACCGTTCTACGATTTTGAAGCCAAAAACCCCGTTTCTCTAGCCGCCATTGTGCAGCCAGAGTTTGTGCAGTAGAGAATTTCTGGTGGAGCCAAGTAAAAAAGAGAAATAAAAATATTTATGTCTTCTTCTTCAGAAGGTTTAGTCTCCTTTTGGCTCTTTCCCTAACTAAAAACACACTTTAAAAGTCTGGTTTAGAAATAACAAGAAGAGTGATAGAAAAGTCACAGTTTGACTATTTATCTAGAAATCTTTTTACCTTTTTTTTGCCTTTTATCCTTTAACTTTTTATTTATTTCTTATAATTTTGACTTAAATCTTAGAGTTTGGACTTCTTATATCAAAAGATCAACTTTTTATCTCAAACATTGCGTTTATTTCACAACGTAGACTTTTTATCTTAGACTTTTGTCGTCTTAAAATTTTGACCTTAAATGAGAAAGTTTGGACTTTTTTCACATAATGTTAAATTGACTTCTTAAACTCTTAGAATTTGTCTTCATTTCTAAAAATTTCTACTTTTCAAATCAAAATATTGACCGTTTATCTCCATCGTTTTTATTTTCATCTTCGCATTAGAGCAGTAGCTTTTGATGTTTCAATGGTTTGATTTTGTAAATATATCTGCAAAGTGTGAAAACTTCACTAAAGTTTGATTTAAAGAAAATCGTGAATTGAATTGAAATCTCTGTATCTGCCAGAAAAATCGCAATTAGATTTTCTTCTAAAACCGATCAGCTCTAGTGTGTGTTTATCTATAATGTGTGTGTGAGAAAGAGAAATGCTGCATGTATGTGTGTCAATCCTTTAACCCCAGAGAGGTTTAACGCCTCTGTGCTGCAATGCTATCCAGGATCAGGCAGATGGTTTAACTTACACACACACACACACACACACACACACACACACACACACACACACACACACACAGGTTCAGTGGACAGTGGACCAGCATAATAAGGTTAAACCGTGTCACTCTGACATATGTTCCTGTGATTTCCTCCACTGTAAACAGCAGCCGTGTGTTCACCTCTTAACGCAACCACTTCCTCCTAAAGAACTGAAAGATACTGTTTGATGTGTGTGTGTTAAAGTGTGTGTGTGTGTGTTAAAGTGTGTGTGTGTGTGTGTGTGTATGTGATTCTGCAGTCGGAGCACACTCCTGTCTGCTCGCTGTTTGATCATTCCTTCCTAAGCTTCTGTCCCTGAGGCCGAATGAATAATCCACAAAACTAGCAGCTAATGCAACTTTCATTCACACTCGTCTTCAAAGAGACTTCGAGTTCTGCCTCTTTTTTCTGACGCTCACATAACGGATGCCGCCACGCCACCACGCCGCCGCCGCCATCATCATCATCCCTCTCTTTACCTGTGTCACGCTCTCTGATTTCGAATACTCCTCTACGCTTTCATTCAGGGATTTAAAAAGTAACATCCACTTTAATTCATTAATTTAGGTTTTAAACGTGCAGTTCCACAAACGTCCACTAGGGTCAAATCAAACCTTCAGGTGATGATGATTCTGACAGCTCCAGTTTTTTATTCTTCCATCCTTCTATTCTTTAAACTATCTTTCTTTTAGTCATTTTATCGTTCCATCCATCCTTCAATCTTCAATTCCTGACTCCTTACCCTCTTTTCTTCCTCTTCATCTCCTTCCATCTTTCCTCATATCTTTATTTCCTTCCTTCCTTCTTTCTTTCTTCCGGCTTTCTTTTCCCTTTCTTTCCTCTATCTTTTCGTGCCTTTCTTTCTTCTTTCTTCCCTTCCTCCCTTCTTCTCTTCTCCTCTCCCGCCTTTCTTCTTTCCTTCCTTCCTTCATCTTTCTTTCTTTTCCTTTCTTTCTTTCTTTTCATCTTTGTCCCTTCTTTCTTTCCTATTCTACTTCCTCCATTTCCTTTATTTCCTTTTTTCCCTTCTTTCCATCTTTCTTCTTCCTTTTCTTTCTCTTTCTTTCTTTCTTTCTTACTTTTTATCTTAGTCCCTTCTTTCTTTCCTTTTCTACTTCCTCCTTTTCCTTTGTCTTTCCTTTCTTTCCATCCATCTTTTCCCTTCCATCTTTCTTTTGCTTTTTTTACTTCTTTCCTTCAATCTTTTTTACTTCTTTCCTTCAATCTTTTTTCTCTTTTCTTCCATCTTTTTTATTTCCGTCCTTCTTCCCTTCCTTCTTGCATTTTTTTTCTTTCTTTCAATCTCTCTTTTCTTCTTCTTCTCCTTTCATTCATGTTATCATCCTCCCTTCCTTCCTTCCTTCTTTCCATTTTTTTCTCTTTTCTTTCATCTTACTGTCTTCTCTCCCTTCCTTCTTTCATCCTTCTTTCTTTCTTTCTGTGTTTCTTTCTTTCATCTTTGTCCCTTCTTTCTTTCCTTTTCTACTTCCTCCTTTTCCTGTCTTTCATTTTTTTCTTTCCATTTCTTTCTTTGTGTCTTTTTCTTTCTTTCTTTCTTTTCATCTGTGTCCCTTCTCTCTTCCCTTTTCTACTTCCTCCTTTTCCTTTGTCTTTCCTTTCTTCCATTCATCTTTTTCCTTCCACCTTTCTTTTGCTCTTTCTTTGCTTCCTTCCTTACATCTTTTTATCTCTCCTTCCAACTTTTTTCTTCTCTCTTTCTTCCCTTCCTTCCTCCATACATCTTTTTTCTTCCTTTCAATCTTTCCTTTCATCTTCCTTCCTTCCTTCCTTCATTTCATCTTTTGTCTCTTATTCCATCTTTCTTTCCTTCCTTCCATTTTTCCCTCCTTTCTTGCCTTCTTCTCTTTCCTTCCTGTCTTTTTTCATGTCTTCTAACGTCTTTTTTCCTTTTTCCCTTCCTTTCATCTTTCCTTCCTTCTTCAATATTTCTTCCTTTCCTTTTTTCTTTAGCCTCAAACAACTTTTTTTTTCATCCTTTCTTTCTTTTTGCTGCAAAGCTCTGTTTTCATGGTGGGTTAAGATGAAATCTGACTTCACTCTCTCTTCTTTTTTCTGTCATTTCATCTTTCTTTTTCTTTTTTTCTCTTCATTATGGTTTGCACTCTCTCTCTTTTGCCCTCTCTTTCCCCTCTCTAATATTCACGCCATCAGTCGCTCGCTGGTTTGAGGATGTTGAGAAAGAGAAAATCCTGACAGAGAGAAGGACGAGGCAGTAGCGAGGGATGAAAAGAGAGAGAGAAAGAGGAGTGAGAGGATGTGATAGAGACAGGAAAGAAATGAAAGTAACAGATGATGGAGTGATTGTGTGGTTCATAACGAAAAAAAAAAAAAACGCTGCCTGAGCGTAGGAGGACGAGGAGATGGACGGAAGAGGAGAGAAGAGGAGAGGGGAGATGAAAGAGAGAGAGAGGAGGAGGATAAGAGCGAAGACTGCTGAGCTTTTTCTTTTCATCTGCTCGTTCTGACGCTTCGTCTGAGGACGGCGTGCTGCAGAATGATGAGGCAGGATCAGCAGAAAGAGAGAGAGAGAGACGGAGAGAGAGAATAATAAAGAGAGATTCAAGGCGGAGGATGAAGTTAAAACGAAGAGCGATGGAAAAACGTAGAGGGATGAAAGAGGTAGAGGAAAGAAAGACTGGGAAAAGGTAAAAGAGGAAAAAAAAAGATGATCAAAGATTTCTCACACTGTATATGAAAGGTTGCTTTGAGCCTCTGGAGCCACCGTAGTTTGCTCTGACACTTGAAATGTGCTTGTGATTAAATGCTGCATTAACAGAAACGACCTTCAGGGGCAGTAAAACGCTAAATGGCTGAGATAATGACATGAAAACAAACACACACAAACGTCCGAACAGAAGAGTGTGTCGAGCAAACGTCCAATCACAAAACACAAAAACTTTTATCGCTACAGTTCGACTTTCTACCATGAGAATATTCTCAATCAGTGTGTGTGTATAAAAGCTCAGTGAGATTCTGAGCTTGCATCTTTCATCCAGTGCTGCACTGACATTTCTGGATTCTGAGTCATGGGGGAAAAAGTTAATCCAACTGTATAAACAGGAAAGGGATATAAAAAGATATTAATTGAACTGAGGATGCCAAATAAGCAGAGTTCAAACTCTAATTAAGAAGTGGAAAATGAGACTACAGTCACATTTCAGCTACAACTGCCAGGAAAATTGTCAGGGATGCAAAGAAAAACCCACAAATATCTTCAGCTGAAATACAGGACTCTCTGAAAGAATGTGGTCTGGCTGTTTCAAGATGCACAACAAGGAGGCACTTGAGGAAAATAAGGCTGGCTCCAAAAGAACTGGATATCACGTACACACCAAGCCAAAAAAGCTATTTTCAGAGCTGAAATCAGCATTTACAGCCTGGTATAAAAACGGGATCACTAAATTTGCCATGGGGGTGAATTTTTCTCTAACTCGGCTGTTTGGAAGCCCAATCAGAGTCACAGCTCAGATCATGTGACTAACGGGCGCCCAATGGCTTTCAGCTTGGGCACTTGTCAACCGTGCCACTTCCCAATTTCAATCCAGAAACACGTCCATACGTCCATTTATTACACAGTCTACGGTTCCAAGATGCACAAAAAGGAGGCACTTGAGGAAAAACGGGCTGCATGACGTAAACACAAATGCTTCAAAGTATCTCGCTTACAATATTACAAACAAGCCTCAAAACTTCTGGAACAAAGTCGTTTGGAGTGATGAGACCAAAAGGCTTGAAAAACAGGTGTTGGTATTTGTAACAAGGTAAACCTCTCCTCAGTTGTTCCGGATACTACTTTCCAGGTTGTAAGGATGACACTTTGTGCCTCCACCTAGTGACTACAAAACCCCTACACACTCGATGTTTCCGAGTCCTTTGAACCAGGTTTGACTACTTACTTCCTACTTACGTCGTACAATAGTCTTTTATGTGGAGGAAAATTTACACTCATCAGCCCCAGAAGCGGCACATGAGACGTACTTGGACGTTCACACATGACAATGATCCAAAACACAAGGACGAGTGGACCAGAAGTGAAGGTTCTGGAGTGGCCATCTCAGTCTCAAACCTGCAGTTTATGCAAGACAGACCAAGAATTTACAGGAACTGGAGGCTTTTTGAGAAAATAAAGACCCTCATGTCATTGATGTTAAAGGGGGAAATACACGCTATTAAGAACTGGGGGATGGAAACTTTTGATCACAAAGTTTCTGTTGTTGTTATGATTTAAAAAGTAAAGTAAAATAGGATGTAAACACTTGCTCAGGCTTCAGTTTTTGTCGTGGACTCAGACTCCTCTGGGAGACTTTTAAAGGTGAAAGTCTCAAACTTTTCTCCCTGTGCGTGAAGCTCTTTGTTCTGCCTGATAAACTCAGGACGCGGCTAATTAAAGTTTTTAATTAACGAAGACGCGTCGGGGTCGAAAGTGTCAGACGTGGCGTCCTTACCTTCCTCCACGGTGGAGTCGAGCTGCGTGACTTTCACAGCCAGCTGGTCCACTCTCTCCTGCAGGCTGCTCATCCTCAGGTAGAAGCTGTTCGCCTCGTTAAACAACTCCCCGAAAATGTCCTCCGCATGACGACCTGCGGGGGAAACAACGATATCAAAACACAAAAAGCTACAGGAACATCACAAATCAGACACTTGCTGCTTGGATCAAATCTATTTTTCTCTCTCTATAACCCGACAGATGGAGCAGAGGCAGAGCTCCTCATTCACACTCAGATCGCTGCTTTAATTCAGACACTAACTGCTCATCAAATCTCAAACGACTCTTTTCTTTCTCCACATTTCCATGAAAAGATTTTTATCTGACACTTGTTGTTCCCATGAATAATCTCCTAAAAACAGAGCAGCTGCAAACACAGAGTATTTCTGCTTTTAACAACTATTTCTAAATGGAATAAAAGCAGTTTTTAAGCTCAGGTTGGAGTTGACGTGTTGGTTTAAAGAGGGGGTATCGCCTTCAGTACAACTAATCTATAAGAAAATGAGAGAGTATTAAAAACTTTTCACACCTTTTTTTGGTGCAGATAAGAAGTTTGTTCAAAGTTATAATCAGATTCAGAATCAGATTTTATTGCTTAATACATTTACACATACCAAATTCGACTTGGTGAATTGGTGCTTTTCTATCAACCAGGAAATAACACTATTAATAGAATGAGGAGCTAAACAATCTAAAAATTTTAATGGGAAAAAAAAATGTTAACATTAAAAAAATATGCACAAAAAATCAAGAAAATAAAGAAAAAATAAGTGAGAAACAAAATCTACATATACTTATACTAATGTACTTTCAAGTTTTTGGGTTTCACATATGCAGTTTTATTACGGAGGATTACAATAAAAGTACTTTTGCTTTTAACTAGTAATTCTTGATGAAAATCTTCCAGTTTGAAGATTAAATGTTCCAAAAGATGCAGTTTTTAGGATATAAAATTGCACTTATGTTATTTTTAAAACTTAAAGAGGGGGTACTGTGCTTATTTTTCGTCTTTATTCTGTCTCTCTGGTTGCCCTGTAGCATCTTTACGTCATTTACAGCTTCAAAAAAAAATCTAAATTTTCTCTCCCCAGTGTTTCAGAAAACTTTTATTCCAGCCTTTGTGTGAAACATTTTTCCCCAGCTACTGTCTCTTTAAGGCACCCAGCTCTGTAAACCCCCTTCACTCTGATTGGCAGCCTTCTTGGGGCTGTAGCTATGGTTAGGCTTTGGTGTTTGAGGCCCCTGTCCCTCCATATGACCTCATCTTTAAAACAGGTTCTTTTTCTTTTTTTCTTCTTATACTTAAAGAGGGGGTATTGTCATTTTTAAAACTAAAGTCCTTAATAATGGGCAAGTAGTGAAAAAGTTGTGTTGAAGTTTCATTGATGCAGTTTGTTTCAGAAGTTTACAAACAGAGTACTGAAAATCTTCCACTTTTAATATTAAATGTGCTGAAAGGTGCAGTTTTTAAGATAGAGTACTGGATTTATGCTGTTTTATGTTTTTAAAACTTAAAGAGGGGGTATTGTGCTTCTCAAGTCCCTTGACTAGGCCTTGGTGTTTGAGGCCCTGTCCCTCCAGATGAATTCATCTTCACAGCAAGTCTCTTTTTCTACACTTAAAGAGGGGGTATTGTCATTTTTAAAACTGAGGTCCTTAATAATGGGATAGTAGTAAAAAGTTTTAACCAATATTTTTGGTGCAAAGAAGTCAAATTCTGAGTTGTAGTGTTGTGGCAAGTTTCATTGGTGCAGTTTGTTGCAGAAGTTTACAAATAAAGTATTGAAAATCTTCCAGTTTGAAGATTAAATGTGCTGAAAGGAGCAGTTTTTGAGAGACTTATGCTATATCATGTTTTTAAAACTTAAAGAGGGGGTATTGTGCTTCTCAAGTCCCATGATTACGCCTTGGTGTTTGAGGTCCTAACCCTTCAGATGACCTCATCTTGTCAGAAAGGCATGCTAAGATCTTGTGCTATTTTTCCTACTTCATTCAGATGGTTTGATATGTTGAAGCTTGAAAATCAGAATGTTAGGTCTGAAATTTGGAAAAGCATACCCCCTCTTTAAAGTCCAATAAATGCCCTCCTGGATTCTCCTTTTCCTAACAGCTTGTTTCAGACTAACTCCTGCTCCTTCACTCTGACTCATTGGTTTCAGATTCAGCTCCAGATTTCTCAGACTGAACATCACGTTCACACTTTGACGCTTTTTTTAAAGCTGAGCTGTTCGGAGTTTCGCTCTAAATTTGGTCATTTTTGGGTGAAACTGAGTCGAAACAGAAACAAATCTGGACGTGGTTTCTCTTTACAGAGTGTGAAGTAAAGAAAAGCGTCTTTGAGGGGTGAAGGTGTGATGTGACTCACTCAGACTGCCCAGCTGTTTGATGATGGCGGCCAGCGTGCTGTTGGTGACACACTCCAGCTCGCTGGTCACTCCGTCGGGCAGCGCGCCACGGCACAGATGCCGCGGCTCGATGTTCCTCTTCACCAGCGGCATGTTTGGTTATTCTGTGGAGAAACAGGCGACATTTTAAACCCGCATCTTCCAATGACATCACACGCTCAGACGGCGTCGTTTCCCAGGCCTCGTTCTCTGAATCTCCTGCAGGAAACAAAACTGAAAGAGGAGCTGAGGGGAAAAGTGTCGGCGCTCAGCTGTGAGTCCTGATGGACACGGAGGTGTCGTGTCCGCCGCGGGGCGCAGTCGCTCATCACGCCGCTTAATGTCAGCGCCGCCCGGACGAGCCAAGAGCCAAATGAGCCGGAAAGAAGTTTCTAAACGCTGCTAACGAGCCGAAACTGTGGCCAGAGAAACCGCCAGGGACAGAAAGAGAGAGGGAGAGAGAGAAGTCCAGAGATGTCACACATGGGAGTCAAAATCAAAATATGATTTCCATCCAAATTAAAGTAAATATAAACAAGAATTTATTCACTTTTACTCGTGACAAAAAGTTCAAAACAAATAAAAACAGAACCAAACTGAGCACATGGGAAACATTTTTAGCTGGTAAAAAAAGGGCAAATCTACCAGGGTGATTCTAAAAGTCAACATTTTGGGACAAATAGTCAAATTATGGTTCAAGAGTTAGAAATTTTGAGCCAAAAGAAATCTAATTTTAAGTAAATAAGTCAAAATTTTGAAAAAAAAAAATCCAAAATTGGGGCCAAAAGATGAAATTTTGAGCTAAAAAAAATACGTTTTTATGCTTGAAGTCAAAATTCTGAAATTAATCGTCAAAATTGTATAGCAAAGCTGAAATTCGAGTTGAAAAATCAAATTTTGAGTCACAAAGTCTGAATTTTTGGAAAAAAAGCTTCTTTATTGGCTAAAATTTTAAGCGGGAAAAATCTAATTTTGCGTATAAAGTCAGCAGTTTGACAAAATAAGCAGAATTATTGGCCAAAAAGTGACATTTTGAGCTTAAAAGTCATATTTATATTTTTTAACGCCAAATTTAGAAATAAATTGTCAAAAATTTCAGGATGAAAGTTGAAATTTTGAGTCTAAAAAATTTAATTTCGAGCTCAAAAGTCAGAATTTATGAATAATATGCAAAATGATGAGTCAAAAGCTGATTTTTTTTTGCATTAAACTCACATTTTTTTCCTTAAAGTCAAAATTCTGAAATACATTGTGGAAAAAATGGGGCAAACGTTGACATTTTGGGCAAAAAAAAAAAAAAATCTAATTTTGAGTTTATAAGTCAACAAATTGAGATAAATAGTCAAAGTATGGGGCAAAAGATAAAAGTTCTCAAAATAAACATATTAAAAAACATTTGTCAATACAAAAAAAAAGACAAATCCCAACAAAAGCCAGCTTTACATTTTGAAATTGAAGCTACTTTGTGGTCTTTGGTCTTTGTCAGACTTTTCTCTTTTTGAGTTTTCAGAATATGGTCACCCTAGTAGTAAATTAAAGTAGTAAATATTTTTCTAAAATCAGCCCTGGGAGGAAATAACAAAATCTGGTAAATATTATAGCTGGAGATGTTGTGATTTGGTGGAATTTAGACCTAAAAAAAACCAAAAACTGAACTTTTTGCAGACAGTGGTCATGGTTTTTTGACTGTGCGTGTGAGTTTTTCTGACTTTCAGCTTTTATCTTTGAAGCTCACTCATGTGACGGACACAGAGGGAGAGAAAGTGAGGACAAGAAGTTTTCTAAAAGTGAGCGAGAGCCTGCGACACGTGAGGACTGAACCCTCTATGTGGGACACCACTGTTATTTTTGGGCTGCGTGTGTGTGTGTGTTTGTGTGTGTGTGTGAGAGAGAGTTACGTCAGATAGACGAAATTTTAGTTTCTACCAAAGAATAACACAAGTGACAAATACACACACACAATAGTCCAGTCGCGAGACCTTTGTTTTTGTTGGTTTAGTAGTGGTCTTTACACACAATGGTACTGCAGGTTAATGTGTTGGGCGGGTCTAACGCGGAAGTCTCACACTACCTCGAAAATTTCTTTCACACACACACACTGTGTGTCGGTATCACCCCCTCCTCCAGCTGTTGTAAATAATCTAACACTATGGCTCTTTAATAAAACATACACACCCGTCCTCGCGCGCCATCACCGCTCTTCATTTCTTATTTGTCTCATCTGTCAGAGCCGCCCCCCCCCCCACTCTGGATTTTCTCATGAATAAATAAGCGTCTCAGCGTGGAGCGCGGCGTGGGTTTTCCCCGTCTCTGTGTTGATGTGAAGGTGTGAGGGTGATGTATCAGGACACTTCGTCTGGGTTTTTATGTTTGACACACGATAACAGAGCATGTTTTGACCTGAGGGCACTTAGTGTCCACACTCAAGCTCTTCCAGGTCAGATTCAGGGCAAAAGGATGGAAGCCTGGAAGATCCAATCCTCATACACAGAGACAAGTTGACACAAATGTGTTTGAATGTCTACTAAAGGTAACCATCCTCACCTGTGATCTATTAGCTTGTAATCAGTGTGTGTGTATAAAAGCTCAGCGAGTTTCTGAGCTTGCATCTTTCATCCAGTGCTGCACTGACATTTCTGGATTCTGAGTGATGAGGGAAAGTTAATCCAACTGTATAAAACAGTAAAGAGATATAAAAAGATATCCAAGGAACTGAGGATGCCAATAAGCAGAGTTCAAACTCTAATGAAGAAGTGGAAAATGAGGGATTCACGGTCAGGTAGACCAACAAACATTTCAGCTACAACTGCCAGGAAAATTGTCAGGGATGCAAAGAAAAACCCACAAATAACTTCAGCTGAAATACAGGACTCTCTGAAAGAATGTGGTCTGGCTGTTTCAAGATGCACAATAAGGAGGCACTTGAGGAAAAATGGGAAAGACATTTCTACGCAAATGCCACAAAGTATCTTTCTTTCAATACGCCAAACAGCACAGAGACAAGCCTCAAAACTTCTAGAGTGATGAGAGCAAAAGTGAACTTTTTGTCCACAACCATAAACATTTTTCCATTTGGAGAGGAGTCAACAAGGCCTATGATGAAAGGTCCACCATTCCTACTGTGAAACACGGAGGTGGATCACTGATGTTTTGGGGATGTGTGAGCTACAAAGGCTCAGGAAACTTGGTCCAAACTGATGAATGAAGGATGAATGCAGCATGTTATCAGAAAATACTGGAGGAAAATTTACACTCATCAGCCCNGTCGTCTAACGACTTTCTGGATCCAGGAGACGACAGGAGGAGAGAGAAAATGAACAACATGACACGCAGAGGAGCGAGCAGACCAGCCAAAAGTGTGTCGAAGGAGCTATGGGAGCGTTGTCAAGGCAACGCGCTCAGGAATCCGCTCAGCTGCTGAAAAGTGGAACTCGTCTTTTACATCCGAAAATAGTCTGAAAGAGAAGATTGGAGAGAGAGAGGAGGACGGACATGCCTGGGAAAAACTTTAATTTTTAAGTAGGTCTCAGGATTTACTGCAGTCTGACGCCTTCGCGGCTAAAACACGCAGGAGTTTAAGGTTCAGGGAGTCAAACTCTGCAAGGACAGGACGCATCAAAGATTCATGCAGAGCCACAAGTTCCTCTGCATCTTTACAGAATCAGGATCAGACTTTTCTCTCCCCCCCTCAGATTATGCTGAATATCACCACGGGGGTTTTTCATGCTGGTGGACTTTGTCTGCTCTTAAACAGACGGATCAAACAGACAGAGACGTATTAATTACTGTCCTTAACCAAACTTATCCTTCCTGCAGGCGGTCGGCCCCGGCAGAAACTAATGCTATTACAGCTACGTCTGCTGTAAACACACACACACACATTCACACACACACTCCACCACAGCGAGGAAAGCATGTCCGTCTGTTCAGAGGAAGGTCAGCCGCTCGCTCGCTTGCCCTCCATCCTCAAACACTCGTCCCTCCCCCGCTGCTATGGAGAACAACTCAGTATAATGACGCGTAATTAGCTCTCTACGGTAACTAATGGAGGGGACAGACGCCGCGTCGTCTTTATGATGTTATAATTAGACGACATGTAACACGAGGGGCCCAGGTGTGTTCACGCTACACGGCGGCGAGTCGTCGCTGTGTTCTGAGTTTATGAGCTTATTTGACGACAGCAAGCTCCTTGAAAAAAACAACAGAAAGTTACACATTATTGATTTTTAGAGACTTAAAGAGGGGGTATTCAGCTAGATTAATGAAACTCTGTCTGTCTAGTTTTTACTTCATATACTTATTTTAATGCGGAATTTGATGCTTGTATTGTGTGGTGACTCTTTTAGAAAGATGTTCCAAGTCTTATTTGAACGGCGCAACATCCTGTGTTTGTACTGTGCAGTTTCAGAAAAGTGTTTCAGGCCTTCTTTGTCCTCTTCTTATAAATAATGTACCGTGCTTTATTTGTACGGTACAACAGGCGTGTGTAGCTACAAGTTTTTATGTCATGAAGCAGAGAAAACATCCTTTAGTGGCTTTTGTGCAAAGAGAGGGAGAAGCTGTGAGATGCTGGAGGATCTGGTGATGCTGTCAAATATATATTTTTTAACAAAACAAGAGGAAATATCTCATAATCTTCAGTGTACTTTCAGCTCACCTGTACATTTCTTTTTCAATCTGTTTGTTTGAAGCGTTTTTTTCTCCGCTCAGCCTCCAACATCCAGTTCTGTTTGTGTTTCGCTTCGATTTTAAGTGTTTTTCTCTAACAAAACATGCAGGAAATTAGAAATAACTCCAGCTATCGCAAGTTCAATGTGGTCCAGGAAAAAATGGGCTTATGCGCTTGCACACTGGACATTTTTGGACTGTTTTATGGTCAGGATAGCAAATTAGTCCAGGCAGGCATTTTGAGACTCGCGTGTTAAATGGAAGTTAAGTCAAAAAGCTATAGCCCCAGATCTTCACCAGTAAACTATTTTATTTCTTTGGTGAATTTATTCAAGCCTCAGTGTAACTTATTATGGTTAAAGTGGGACTCACCAGAAACAGATAAACAGTCGTTTTTTTGTTCTTTCCTTAGTTGGTGAAGGTTAACCTGTTTGTTTTTATAAAAATGTGTATGTGAAGAGAGAATTTGCACAAAATGGTTTGTTTTCATCTTCTGGGTTTTGCAAAGGCAGAAAACCCAGGATGAGATATTTTGTCTCGTCGTTGTTTTTGGCGCTCTAAAGGTTTTTTTTAACAAACGGTTTGAAATCCATGTAAAATATCAGCGTGTGTTTTAAGCCCGGGCCTGACTGACAGTCGGAGAGCGAGCGCACAGCTATGAAAACAGGCGCCTGAGCCAACACGGTGAAACAGATAATGTTTTATTCTGAGTCAGGATTACTCTGGTTTCACTCTGCAGGCGCGGGAAGCTCTGCGTTTGGTCCGACGCCAAATGTCAGCGAATGAAGAGAACAAAGCACGTGGAGGGAAATATCAAAACGAGCGCCGTGATGTACGGAAAAAGACGTTTAAGGGGAATAAAGCTGCTGTTTTGTTTGATGGGAGGAATGAAACGTTTTGTTTGATGTTTCTGAACTATCACAGAGGGAAAACCTTTAAATTTAAACCGTTTCGGCTTCGTTTTCACCCCCAACCCCCCACACGTCTCTGCTTCCTCCTGGCCTCCTTTTCCTCCTCTCCTCCATCCTAAACTTTCCCTCGTTCTCCGCCCCGTCGCCTCGCTCCGGCTTCTTTGAAGTCTGTGTTTGTTGATGCTCTTGGGTTAGGAGCCATTGTACAAAATGATCACAATTACGATGGCACTTCCCCCCCTCTTTGGCGCTAATCCTCCCTAAAAACAAATTATGCAAAATGGAGCGAGAGGAAGAGGAGGAGGAGGGGAGATTTTACACCAGCTTCCTCTCTCCTCTTTTTTCTTTTTTTTTGGGGGGGGGGTTCTTTTAAGATGTTGTCATGGTTTCTTTGGCACTATTTTCATATTTCAGTCTGGAATAATGAAGCCATCAGAGCAGCTGAGAGAGAAACAAAGTTCTGCTTGAGATCTCAGTCGCAGATCTCAGTGTTACGAAACATCTACTTCAATAAACGGTGAATAAAACATGGAGCGCAGCCAGACTGTCACTCTCCTAATGCTTCAGCTGAATTTGCAATTCATTTGTTTATATATGTGTGTGTGTCACATGGGCGGATCCTACCTTAAAAACACCGACATCACAGTAAATATAAATGAGATTACTACCTCTGAGCTGCTGTTAGATAACACTTAGTCTGGGTCTGACTGTTTAATCTGTAAAAAAATGAGACTTTAACACAGAATTTACACTGTAAAACACTCCACTATGAAATAACGGTGAATTACTGGCCATTATTCAACAGATATAGACTAAATTTACAGGAATTCTCATTAAGAGTTCTACAAAAAACCACCATTATTTTTAGGGCTGGGCATTTAACTAGAAATTAGATTAATTCACAATCTTTCCTGTTGCAATATTCTATCCTCAGACAGTATAATATTTCTTTAAGCTGAAATCAGTCAGAATACCAGATAAAAATGTTTTGCAGTAAATGTTTTCTGCTCAACACTGCTCAACCAAAGAGACAAACCGCTGAAAAATAGTTTCTGTTGAAAAAGAAAATAGTTCAAGGTGGCAAAAATAGTTAAAATGGAGCAATGAAAATAATTTCAAAGTGACAAAAATAATCAAAATGTAGGGAAAACATGAGTTTAAGGCAGCAAAATGGTTGAAAGTAGCAAAATAGAGGTAAAAGGTTGCAATAATGCAATAAACAAAAACAAGAAATAGCAATAATAATAAGCTTAAGGTGGCAAAATTGTCAAAAAATAGAAAAAAAATAAGTTTGAGGTGGCAAAATTTGTCATAAAGCATCATGAAAATGAGTGTATGAAGGCAAAATTGGTGAAAAAATGCATTATACTATGTATAAGGTGGTAAAAGTGGTCAAAATGTAGCAAAATAAAACTAAAAGGTTGCAAGAATGCAATAAACAAAAACAAGAAATAGCAATAATAATAAGCTTAAGGTGGCAAAAATGGTCAAAAAATAAGTTTAAGGTGGCAAAAATGGTCATAAAGCATCATGAAAATGAGTGTATGGTGGCAAAATGAGTGAAAAAATGCATCATACTTGTATAGGTGGTAAAAGTGGTCAAAATGTAGCAAAATAAAACTAAAAGGTTGCAATAGTGAACAAAAAACAGCAATAAAATAAGCTTAAGGAAGCGAAATGATCCAAAAGCTACATGAAAATAAGTGTATGGAAGCAAAAATGGTGAAAAAGTAGCAATTAAAAAGTTTAAGGTGGCAAAATTGGTCAAAAAGTTACAATAAATATAAGATTGAGGTGGCAGAAATGTTTAAAAAGCAGTTAAATAAGGGAAAACTAAGAGGAAGCTTTGAAAATGATCAGAAAGAATCATAACTTTTCAAAGGCCTGACATTGTAATATTCCAAAAGAGAAATATCACCCCCTTCAATTTAGCAATTAATATCAATGACATATAAACTGAAAATAATTGCACAGTAAATAGGTTGTTGTACTATAGGTTTTCTCCTCACTCATGGGAACAATGACTGTTAGGGCATTCTGGGTATAACTTTAAAGCTGTAGCTTTGCTAAACAGATGTGAGGGGCCAAGGTGTGTGAATGAGGGAACAAAGTGACGCACCAGGAAAGTGTTGAAATGTTGAAATGTTGAAATTTCCTCGAGAATTTACTTTATTTGCTACAGCATGGATACTTTATTCGGTGTGTTTAAATAGATTTAAAATACTCAGAAACTGATTGAAACATTTTAAACCCAAAGATTTTTTTTTCACCTGAACAAACTGAGATTCCAGTTCCTCTTTTCTGCTCTGAGCTAATGTGGTGAGTAAACAGGTCAGCCACAGAATGAAGGCAGCATTTCTGAACAGCATTCAGCCTTTTATTGTGTGTGTGTGTGTGTGTGTGTGTGTGTGTGTATGTGTGTTGTGAGAACCCTCCTGGTGCCCCTCTCCGACCCCGTCTCTCACAATTAAATGTGTCGGTCTCAGCAGGATTGCAACAAGTCATCCGGCAGAGCCATGTGACCTGACATCTACACACACACACACACACACACACACACACACACACACACACACACACATACAGGTCTGTGGTGGTGAACTGGGTCTACTGGTGCGGGTTAGTGGTCTGATCCCTGGGATGAAATCAGAAAGAGACGGGTCACATTAAAGCTGAGATGTTGATGAAACTCTGTCCCACTTTAAACTGGTCTGACACAAAAAAAACAATAAAAACTTTAATCGAGCAAAGTCAAACGTATTGATCGGTTAAAGAGCCAAAATGAAGAATTATCTGATTTCTAAAGTGGCTGAGTCAGATTTGAATTAAACATCTGAAAACAACTCAACAGAGTTTAATCCAACAACTCCAAACTATTGAGACGCTTTAAAACGAGTTTTTGGTTATTTATTTCAACTCAATCACAGAAAAGTACTTTAAAACTGTTACGAAGTTAGCATCGCGATTATTTTTACTCTACATGAGCTGATTATTGCTTTTAGACTCACAAAAAACACTTTGCACATCATTACTACAGGACTACATTTACTAAATCTCACAAAAAATGAGTTGAAGAAAGCATCCACCAGGTGCTTCTTGCTGCCTCTAGCACCACTCTACGGGAGCCCCAAATAGCCAAAACACCCAAACACAGAGGCATGTAAAAACCAAGCGGCGACCTCTGGGTCTGAAAAAATGAGACAACACAGAAGTGCTAAAAAGCTGCTGTTCCTCCAGTGACCGCTTGAGGCTGGCTCCAGAAGGACCGAAAGTCACGTATACACACACGAATGCAAAAAAAAGTCATTTTTAGAGCTGAAATTATCGTATTTAAAGCCTGGTACAAACTCTGGCTGTTTTCCAAACCGCCTACTACATACTACATACCACAGTAGTAGGTAGTAGGCACTGCCTACTACCTACTACTTCCACATGTAGTATGTAGTGTGACTGTTTTGTTGGACCTGTTTAGTCGTATACTACTCTGGATTTCAGGAAGTGGAGCTGATGGATTTTTTTCTAGTGTTTAATTTCATCATAAGTAAACCATGAGTACATTTGGCATTTCAGTCATTAATTCACCACATCAATCAGTGGTGAAGTTACAGGAGCAATAAAAGTAGATAAGTTAAACTAGATGTCAATGAGATACAAAGGAAAATAAATAAATGAAATTAAGCATGTGAAGGAAGTTGTAATTTTTTTTGAGAATTGTTATGGTTTTTTCATTATTTTAGTGGTTCAAGGAACATTTTTAATTCATTTAGAAAAACAACAAATTCAGGGAGAGATAAAAGTCCTGATTTTATCACATTTGTAAAGGTATAAAATACAGCAAAATCGCCATATTTGATTTTTTTNAAAAACTGCGTCCTCATTACCCACGTAGGCTGTTAGTGTAAAATAAAAAGTGATAAATGATTTAGGGGCTTTTATGAATTTGGTAAAAGTAAACAGCTCTTTCATGATGAAGTGAGCAGATTTACCGCTGTTTCTTTCCTGTCACTTCACTTTTATCTCTGGGACCGTTTCACATTTTTGTTGTTGTGTTGTAGTTGAGCTGATTTATTCCAGTAGGTGTCAGTAATTCACCTCAACCTGAGCGCCCACAAACTGACAAACGCCATTAGCGCCGTGCATTGTGGGAAACAGTACGCCAGGTAGACTGGTCCGTTGCAGACTGAGAAATTTTCTCCGATCAGTAGGTCATCCGGGAACTTGTAGTATACTACAGATCTCGCAAGTTTTCGCATACTGCCTACTACATACTGAATTTCAGCCGAAGTAGTAGGCATCGCTAGTGTAGTAGGCGGTTTGGAAAACAGCCTCTGTCTCCCGTCTGGATCACTAATTTCGCTGACGGCACACACTATGAGGGGGGTGAATTTTTTTCTAACTTTAGCTGAGCCACAGCACAGATCACATGACTATCGGACGCCCAATAGCTGTGAGTTTGGGCACTCGTCACCAGTGTTGGGCAGTAACTCATTACTTTTGTAATATATTACTGTAATAATATTACTTTTCCTAGTAAAGGGTAGTGTAACGAATTACTCTAAAAAAATCCAGTAATAATATTACAGTTACTCACCCAAAAAGTGACGCGTTACTCGTTACTTCTTCAACATGTTATCTATGATTTAAAATGGAATAATCCACAGATTAATGTCGTCATGTTTGTCTGCTAAACAGCGAGGGAACTCCAGTCATGGTTGCCAGATTTGTGGTTTTCTGCCAGATCAAGCGTCTTTTAGGCTCAGCCGTGTCTTGTGGCTTCTTTTTAACCATTGTTTTCAAACATCACTGGCAACCCAAGCTAGATTCAAAGGTGGGGCGGTACATGTTTAAGTTTAACGGCTGGGAATACACACGTTACTGCAGTTTAGTGGAGGAGAAAGACGACAGGATCATGTCAGATGTAAGTAATGTCCCTTTACTACGTCTCTGTCATAAAACATCGACTTTGACTGGATTTAAAAACCTTAATATCTCATTTTCACATGTGTATTTCATGTAGCCTGTAACTTTAACGGATTCATAGGCTGCAGAAAATAACGCACCTGCAATTCCATTCAGGATTTAGAGCTCATGTGCAAACTCAGAATCACGAGGAGAAATAAAAAAAACAACAACAACATTTTATTTATAACGCACTTTTCATCTCCAAGAATCTCAAAGTGCTACAAGGGCTTAGTAATAAAAAGAACAAGGGTCGCAGAAAACAGGTGAATATGAGTTAAAAACGTTATCCAGGTTATGATAGAATATTTTGCTGACAGACAAAGATATCAAGAAAAAAAAAGTCTAGAAAAAAAAATCACTCAGGCTTAACAAATATCAAAATTGTGGACTGGAGAAGCAGGAAACAGCGTCGGCATACTCTCTTGTAGCCTCTCTTGTTAAAGGACATTTACCAACTTGATTTGAAAATAAAAGTAATATAATCAGTTACGTAATATATTACTTTTGGCAGGAAGTAATAAGTAAAGTAATTATATTACCTTTAAAAAAGAGGTGACGTCACGGAGACTATGTCCATGTTTTATACAGTCTATGTTAAAAACTATCGGTGCACTGTGTGTGCAATATGTGTTGTGTGGGCGGAGGCATGAAAATGAACATATAAATGTTGTCAACAAGAACGAATCATTTGTATATTTTTACTTCTTACTGAATCTTGAAGCAATTAAATCAATATCAAATCGAATCTAATCGAATTGAGAGGTTTCTACAATACCCAGCCCTAGTTATGTATTATAACATACTTTAAAAATTGCTACCAGTCCACAGTAAACCCAGTGATGTTCACAAAAAAAAAAGAATCTAAATTAATCAATAGTAGGACTTCACATTTGTTAGCATCAGGTTAAGTTAAAACAGTCCAGTCAAAGTAAAAGTATATGCATTTTTCTGTTACTGTATATATAAAAGGTAGCAGATTTATTTCTCTTTTCATATTCAGACCTCAATTCCACTCTTCAGACTACAAAGGAAGAAGAGAAAGATGTGTGTGTGTGTGTGTTGTCCCTCAGGCGGCCCATCATGTTCCCCATCATGTAATTCTCTGCGACAGCTTCACACACACAAACTACAACTTGGGATTTCCCTCAAACGTGTAGCGTGAGACCAGAGACAGAGATGGATTCGCTGAAGGAAACGTAAAGGAACGCAGCGGTTTGAAGAACCTTAAACAAATAAAAAAAAAACACTGTTTCAATAAAACTTTAGAGGAAACCAGGGTTTGAGAGTTGAGTGAAATCCAAGCTGTCTGCTGAGAAAACGGCTTCACTCGCCAACATGACATCCATCACTTCTTTTCCCGGAGTCTGGCGAGCGAATGAAGCACAGCGAACACACGTTATGCTACATGATATCTGCTCCAGAAGTCTGTTTGTGTTGGATTAAAGGGAACGTATAATAAATCAACTTATCTTATTTGCTTTTACAAGTGCAGGTTTTCCTGAGTCCACGTTTTTTCCGGCTGTTTCCTGCACATTAACCTCAGAAGACTGAAGGTTTCCACGTTCTATTCTTAGCTGCTGCTTCGCTTTAACCACTCTTTTGTCGCTCTACTATCTTTAAAAGGAAGCGCACTGAATCATATTGTAAGGAGAGTCATGACGGATCCCATTCAATGTGTGGGATGGTTATTCATACCACGAACGGCCCCGCGGAGGATCTCTAAGTGACCACATCACTCAGCCTGAGTGCGCCCTGAAGAGTGCGCCCAGTTTCAGAGCTAATTCAAACCGTTAACCACGACGGGACGCAGCGAACGCGAACACGTGTCTGAGGGAGAAACACAACAAGCTGTTTGAGATCCACAATTCAATTTTACTTCACCTGGAAATGTTTAAAGTGGAGGAACAGACTCCTCAAGGGGGGAGGACGTGTGCAGACATCTGGATTTGTGATGTGTAGATATGTGATTGAAGAGTAGCAATAAAAAAAGTGCTAAAGGTGACAAATATGGTCAAAAACTCGCCATGAATACAAGTTTGAGTTGGAAAAAGTAAGTTTTAGGTGGCAAAAATGGCAAAAAAAAACTGTGAAATATGTGTTTAAGGTGATAAAAATGGGAGAAAAGAGCAGAAAAATAAGGGAAGATTGGGAGAAAATGGTCAAAGAGTAGCATTATCATACATCTAAGGGAGTAAAAATGGTTAAAAAGTAGCATAAAAATCAGGTTAATGTGGCAAAATGATCAAAAAGAAGCATAATAATACATCTAAGGTTGCAGAAATGGTAAGAAGTAGCAATTGAATAAGTTTAAGGTTGCAAAAATGGTCAAAAAGTAGCATTATCATAGATCTAGGGTAGCAAAAATGGTTAAAAAGTAGCATAAAAATCAGGTTAATGTGGCAAAATGATCAAAAAGTAGCATTATAATACATCTAAGGTGGCAGAAATGGTCAATATGAAGCAATAAAATTAGTTTAAGGTTGCAAAAATGGTCAAAAAGTAGCATTATATTACATCTAAGGTGGCAAAAATGGTTAAAAAAGAGCAATAAAAATCAGGTTAATGTGGCAAAATGATCAAAAAGTAGCATTATAATACATTGAAGGTGGCAGAAATGTTCAACATGAAGCAATAAAATTAGTTCAAGGTTGCAAAAATGGTCAAAGAGTAGCATTATCATAAATCTAAGGGAAGCAAAAATGGTTAAAAAGTAACAATAAAAATCCAGTTAATGTCGATATAATGGTAAAAAAAATTCAATATCAAAGTGAAAGGTTGAAGAAATGGTAAGAAGTAGCAATTTAATTAGTTTAAGGTGGCAAAATGGCCAAAAAGTAGCATGAAAGTAAGTTTTATGTGGCAAAAATGGTAAAAAAAAATTGTGAAATACGTGTTTAAGGTGGTAAAAATGGGAGAAAAGAGCAGAAAAATAAGGGAAGATTGGGAGAAAACTTCAAAAATGATTAGAGAGTAAACAGACAAAACTTCCTAAGGCCTGACACCCCTGTCAAAAATCTCCTGTGTTATTGATCTTATGTTGTACTCCATAAAAGAAATATCAGTAATTCATATCAACATCATTTAAGATGGGGAACCTAGAAATAATTGCGAATAAGTTATTGCACCATGGGTTCCCTCCTCACTCACTGGCTTAAAAAGCTTTAGCTTTGCTAAACAGCTGGGAGGGTTTCAGAGCTAATTCAAACCGTTAACCACGACGGGACGCAGCGAACACGAACACGTGTCTGAGGGAGAAACACAACAAGCTGTTTGAGATCCACAATTCAATTTTACTTCACCTGGAAATGTTTAAAGTGGAGGAACAAACTCCTCAAGGGGGGAGGACGTGTGCAGACATCTGGATATGTGATGCACCTTTACGTTCCTGAAATACAGATTATTGTGAACACAGCGTGAACTTCTGCTTTCTTAATCAGGGGAGGAAGGTCAAGATGAAGAGCTGCTTTAAATCTCCAGCAAAGAAACAGACCGGATGCTGCGGATGGATGGTTGTTCGCAAGATATTTTTAAAACAGAGTCAAAGAGTAAAAAAAATGCTCATTGATGGATATGACTTGTGAAAAAAATGTTGTCCAAGCATTTGGAATGTAGTGTATACATGTATTTATGCAGAAAAAAACAGTCAAGACATTCAAGTGTTTCTTTAAGTTGAGTTAAAAGGACAGTGTTGAAAAAAGTCATTTAAGGCGACCGTACTTTATCTCAAAGTTAATATGTTCCTTTAACGTTATTAATAGTTCAACAAGTATCAGCAATTAAGTAAACAGTTTAAGAAGGACAGGCTTATAGATTTGCAGGTAAAACTTATTATTCACAGTTTTGATGATACCCAGACGTGGCAGGTACATATTGTCAAATTTATGAGATTTAAGTCAAATTATAGGATATAAAGTCAGATAAAAAGTAAATTTATGAGGTAATACAGTGAAAACTTTGAGAAAAGATCTCAAAATTCTGAGAGAGAAAGTCAAAATTGAAAGAAACAATCAAATCTTGAGATCAAAGTCCAAAAATCTGAGCAAAAAATTCAAGATTATAAGATAATTAAGTTGTAATTTTTAGTTAAATAGTCAAAATGATGTGATAAGAGGCAACATGTTGAGATGAAAGCCCACATTTTGAGATGTGAAAGTCCATATTATGAGAAAAAAAGTTAAAATTTTGAGACTAAAAATCAAATTCATGAGATGTTAAGTTGAAACCTTGAGATGAAAAACCAAAATTTTAAGATTAAAAACTTAAATTACTGAAACTGAAGTCAATTTTTTTAGATGAAGTTGCAATTTTGAGACAAAAAGTCTCTATCAGCTGTCTTATATCACAGGGAAATGGATTGTGGGTACAGTGAGACTTATTTTAAACTTGTCTTTACCACAAATGGAATATTATCTTTGTAAGTAGATTATTATGAGTTAGAGCTGAAAAAAAATGCAGTCCTAAATAATTCTAAAGGAGAAGTTGGAGAGTAAGTGGACGTGGAACTAAAATGACAACTGGAGACAAGGAATCTCATCATTTTTTCTTTCTATCTCTCACTAGAAGAAAGAGTTGATGTAGCAAAACCTCGTTTAAAGTGAATCACCACATATCCTCGCTGAACGAAGATTATAAACTCGTAAACAAACTCCCCTGGGTTTAAAATTAAAGTATGAATTTTGGCCCCTTGTGTATGTTAGTGTGTGTGTATATGTGTGTATTTGTGTGTGTGTCTGAGCGTTTATGCTTCTTTAGCGCCCAGCCTTCTCTGCCTTCTCTGCCCCTCGTCTTCCTCGATGATTTGCTTACATAAGGAATCAGCACAAGCTCGTCTGAGCAGCTCGTATGAATATAACTCTGTACTGAAGAGAGGAACACACACACACACACACACACACACACACACACACACACACACANAGTGGATGTGGAACTAAAATGACAACTGGAGACAAGGAATCTCATCATTTTTTCTTTCTATCTCTCACTTGAAGAAAGAGTTGATGTAGCAAAACCTCGTTTAAAGTGAATCACCACATATCCTCGCTGAACGAAGATTATAAACATAAACAAACTCCTCTGGGTTTAAAATTAAAGTATGAATTTAGGCCCCTTGTGTATGTTAGTGTGTGTGTGTATATGTGTGTATTTGTGTGTGTCTGAGCGTTTATGCTTCTTTAGCGCCCAGCCTTCTCTGCCTTCTCTGCCCCTCGTCTTCCTCGATGATTTGCTTACATAAGGAATCAGCACAAGCTCGTCTGAGCAGCTCGTATGAATATAACTCTGTACTGAAGAGAGGAACACACACACACACACACACACACACACACACACACACACACACACAAAGGAAACATATTATCTAATCACCGCTCGCTCCGGCTGGAGTCTAGACTCAAAAGGACTCAGTTGTTATTCCCTCAGTTGGTGTCTCTGGGTGTTTGGTTATTTTCAGTCAGTCACTAAATGAAAACTTCATTCTCCTTTATGAAATGTTTGCACAAGAATATTTTTCACTTTGAGGCTTTAACGTCAAAGTCCGGCTTTACAAGCTGACAAAATAAGGTTTGGGAAAAAAATAAAGACAGATCAGAGTCAGGATCACACACAGAGTACGGATACTAGAGTAAAAACTGATGTCATCGTAAAAGCTGCAGTTCCTCAAATGTCCACTGGGGGCAAACTCAAAAGCTCAAGAAACCACATAAACACCATTTTTAAAAATCATACTAACACAATTAATGGGGTAATCAAAGTCAGTTTCAACCAATTTAGGAATATAATTGTGCCCACATTTTAAATTATGATGCTATTAAGTAACCATGTCTAACCTCTGAAGCTCCGTAACCATGACAACGTGAGGCGCGTGACACTGTTATCATTTCACCCTGAGATTTTACTCAGCATTTCTTTTAATGGTAACTACATTTGCTTGTTCCTGTGTGCCTGTGTGCATCGGGGAGGAACTCTGCTGTGCGTAATTCAGAGAGCAGAGGGGAAATGTGAACAAAAGACTATGACGGTTGACAAAAATCACATCCTGTCATGTAATTAAGATCTATGACATAAGGCTATTTAGTCTGTTAAAGAAAAGCACAAGGTAGAGAACTGATGTATGAATTACTTCTACTGAGCTCTGGCACTAAACAGAAAATAAAATTAACATTAAAATGCATCAATATGCATTGAATCTCATGATTTTGTTCAAAAATTACATTATATGAAATATTCAAATGCAATTTTTTCCATTATTATTGTTACTGTTATTAATTTTTGTGCGTTAATATAGAGAAAGGAACAATGAAAATGTGATTACTCTAATGAGAAATGGGGAAAACTACAATTCATGTTCATTTTGCAGTTCATGGGCTTTGCAATGGAAAAAAAAGGATTTATTTCAGCCTGGCTACTGTCCCTTTAAAGCACCCCACTCCACCACTGCACAACCCCCCCCCCCCCTTTCTGATTGGCCAGCCCTCTAAAGTCATGTCAGGTAGATGAGCTTTGGACAGACCTTGGTGTTTGAGGCCCACACTTCCAATATGTCATGAGAAAGTAAAAAAATAAAGTTCTTTTTTTTAACTACAGCTATGATAGCCATAGCTTTGTTGGGGTTCTCACTATGTGATTTCCTTTCCTGGGACTTAAATTTCAATAATATTCACTGGTAACGGCTAAATCTTGGTTGTGTTGTAGCTTTTGCAAAGTGTCTTGGACCTACAGGCCACCGTATGTTTGAGCCAAATGTGTAACAATGACCTGAAATATAGAAAAAACGGGGGAAAGAAGGCCAAAAATGTGATAACTTTTGGCCAAAATTGCACATTTAGGGCCAAAAGTTCTTACGTTTTTGGGTTCAGCTTCAGTTTTATTGTATTTTTTAAATTATATTTGGTCATTGTTACAAATCAGGCTCCAACAAAGTGATAAAATTGACTCCATCTGTTTTCATTGGTAGCCAAGGTTCCTTGTCAGTACAACAAAAACACCAACTATTCTTTAAAAACAGGGATTCAAATGAAAAACTGCTGGGTTTATTTATACAATTTAAAAAAGGCTGATTTTCTGCATCCATGACCAAAAATAACTATAATTTCCTAATTAGCTGAGCCAGGGCTGCATAATTAAGACAACAAAATAATGTTGATTTTTTTTAAAAACTACATCCACATTAATAGGAGTCATGTTGTTTCTAGTTGCATCTCTTTTGTAGGCCAAACCCACTTTTTTTTAACCTTTAAATGAGAATAAATAAACAGCATGATGTATTCTAATAGTGCAGGCCTGATGTTAATATGCCCTGAATGTGCAAAATGTGCATGGGAACATGGGTTTGTGATATGCACAGGTAGAAGCTAATTGGAGCTGCTGATTCTGCACATGTAAAAAAATAAAATAAAAAATAATAAAAACAGCTATTTAAACAGCAGCAGCAGCAGCAGAGTGAGAGACAGACTAATCCTCTGCACACCTCCTGCATTATAAACCCCTCTGCTCTCTTTCTGGTCGCCATGCAGCCAAATCCTATGACACATCGACCAATGGTGACATTTTGTTACGGGGGGGGCAGAGCAGCACCTGAGCAGGGCGGAGAAAATGACGATGATGGAGGAAAAAAAGCAGGAAAAAACACGCCTTTCTGCAGAGAATGTGCAGGAATTATTAAAAAGCGCAATCTGGGTGCATTGTGCGGGTGCGTTTTTCTGCCATGCAACAACAATAACAAACGCACCCCCCCCCCCCCTCTCTCTCTATCTATCTACCCCCCTCCCTCCATCCATGTGTCCACACCAGAGCTGTCACAAGCAAAAGCCGATTTACAATCCGCTCACATTTACCTGTCTGCGGCGTCTCTCTCTCCTTCTCTCACGCGCTCATGGTCGCAGCTCGGAGATGATGCTGTTTTTCTGCCTGAATGGATGGAGAGATGGAGGGATGGATGGATGGAGGAGGCGTTGGAGGAGGAGGAGGAGGTGAGGAGGAGAGGAAGCCTTTGAAGTGAGGAAATCTGGGTCCCTGCTCGCAACCCAGCTGCGTGGACTCGATTTATGTCGTTTCCAAGGCAGCATCCGTCGAACCAATCAGCGTGAAGCTGCAGCCTGCAAGAGGAGAGGAGCGCTTCCGGTTCGATTTTCAAAGTAAAAGTCTGACGTGAAGTGACTCAAATGGCATTGAAGTAAAAATGGTCTCAATTCTTACAAATACACAAATGACAAAGCCCTTAGGATAAAAAAGGTCTAAAGGGTCAAACCTGGGCTGAAGGTTAAAATAAGTTGTCAGCTGAAAAACACGAAAACTACATTCGTAAAAATATAAACACATAAAAAACTATTTTTGCAAAAAAGGAAACCCTATATTTCCCGAAAATAAATGAATAAAACACATAAAATATACATCAAAATATTATAAAAATGGTCTCAAATCTTACGAATACACAAAAGAAAAAGGGTTTAAGATAAAGAATGAATGCAAATATTGTAAAAAAAAAAAAATTAAATAATAATAACAATAAGCAAATATAAGAAAAACTATATTTGATTAATTATTTGGAAAAATATAGAAATATCAATAAAATTTATTTGAAAAAATATAAAAATGGTCTCAAATCTTATGATTACACAAAAGACAAAGGGTTTAAGAAAGAATGGTATTCAGAGTAAAACATGGGAAATTTCAAGAGAAAGGCTATAGCACAAAAACTGTATGATAACATTGTAAAAAAATAAAAATAATAATAAAATGTAAGAAAAAGTATATTTGCAAAAAACATAAAAATATCAATAAAATTTATTAGAAAAAAATATCAAAATGGTCTCAAATCTTACAAATACACAAAAGACAAAGGCTTTAGGCTAAAAAAATGGTCTAGAGAATAAAACATGGGAAAAAGGTTGAAATTTAAGTTCCTGGCTAAAACTCAATCTAAAGGCTAAAACACGAAAAACTATATTCGTAAAATATAAAAATATATTTAAAAGAATTTATTTGTTGAAAAAAATAACTATTTATGCAAAAAATTGAAAAATGTATTCAAAATACAAATAAAATATTATAAAAATGGTCTCAAATCTTACAAAGGCTTCAGCTTAAAAATGATCTAAAGGGTCAAACATGGGCGTTATAATGCAAAACCAAGTAGTTTCATTGTTTAGACTTTTCACCACCTCTCCTCATGATAAATCAGTCAAAGTCTCACAGGAAAAAAAATTAGTACATTAAAAACAACTTGCAGGTGCGTGACCACTTTGGGCTTCCATAAAAACATAGCTCTACCTTTATTGTACTATGTACTTGAATGAAGCTTTATTTAATTTAACAACAAAAAAATAGTTCATAAAAACTAATGCTGATTCTGATTTACCTTCTTTTAAATGACTTAAATTCATTTTCATTTTTGTTAAATATAGTTTGTGTGTATCCAAACCACCTTTGTGCTAACGTTAAACATTATAAAACAGCACTTTACATGATTTGACAGTGAAACCTGTGAAGTTTAACACTTAAAACATTCTTAATATCGTTTTACCTGTTTTCGGAGCCTTCATTTTGTGAGTCAATTGTTTTAATTCTCCGTGTTTCTCCTGTTTTTGACGCTAACTTGACGCTTTCTTTAGCTCTACGGGACCCGTGAGATGCAGCAAAGTGGAAGAACTGCGCATGCGCGTCCGGGGTTTGCCGATGAAAGCCGAGAGTGGCCGAGACCACCACCCACTGCACAGAGTGGCTCCTATTGGGTGGGCGGGTGGAGGAGCTGCGCCTGCGTGGGTACGAGACCAACATGCAAATATTCATAATTTAAAAAAATATATACATAGAGCATTTAACTCCGAAAACCTCATCTAACTCCCATCATCCTTTATCCTAAAACACATAAATATGATAAAAACAGAAAAGGACATTTAAAAAGAATGATTATCTTTTAACACTAATAAGAATTAATTGTTGAATATCTCCAGGACAGAAAAAAAAAGTTATGGAATTAGATTCTTCGAAGCCAAAATGTTGCATATACATCCAAACATAAAGAGAAAGGAATTTGAAGAAACAGAGATATTATTTAGGACTTTTCATCTTGGAATGTCCTCGTGTTGATCTTTTATATTTTGATTTAATTTTTTTTTAATCCTTACTTTGACTTTTAATCCATAATTGTGCTATTTATCTTGTGATTTTGACTTTTGAACCTTCTTATTTTACATTTTAACGCATGAGTATGTATTTTTATCTCTTCAATTTGATGTTTTATCCATACTTTTTACTTCTGTTCTTCACATATTGGCTTCTTTTTATTCTTGTTTTGACTTTTGACCTCTGTATCTAACTTTAAATATTCAATTTGATTTAATAAATGTCTTATTTTGTCTTAAAACCCATACTTGTGACTTTTTTTTATCTCCTACACTTTACTTTTCCAAATCCTTACTTTAGATTATAAGCTTATTTTGAATTATTTTTTCCCCCATAATTATGTTTTTTTCTCTAAAATTTGAATTTTTCCCATACTTTTGATTTGTTATCCTCTAGATTTATGTTGAATATTTTTTCCCACAATTATGTATTTTTAACTCTTAATTTTGAGATTCTGTCCATAATTTTGACTTTTTATCTTCCAAATTTGACTTTTCCTTTTCTTATGCCAATCTGTTATCCCCTCATTTTGAATTTTAATCTGATTTTGAATATTTTTTTCCCATAATTATGTGTTTTTATCTCTTAAACTTGAAATTCTGTCCATTCTCTTGACTTTTCCTTCTCTGAATTTGATTATTTATTTTCCTTTGAACAAGACGAAGTTTCAGTATTAGTCTTAATTATCCCAGATAGGAATAAAACATTCACATCACATAAAGCTCAGGTCTCAGTAGGTTAAACTACAGTAGTTGTCCAAATATATACATATATTTCTTGAATCTTGCAATAAAAGAGAAGAAAAAAATAAATTATTTATCAAATGTGTTGCTAAGCAACAGAATAAGTTCACAAATGTTTTACTCTGTAACATTTTTCTTCACACAGCTGATCTGCACATACCTGTTACAGTCCTGCTACGTCTCTGTTTCCCCTCTTGGGGGCGCTGTTGCTTCTTCTTTTTTATAAGATGAAGGGTGTTTCCTCCTCTGAGACTGTCGCTGTCCATGGTGCTGATTAAAAGACCGTTTGTGGGCTCTCTCCATGGTGCTGACTGTAGCTGCCAAGCCGAAAAAAATACATCAACTTCTTAACTCGGCTACTTTGAATTAATGCTCTGATATTTTCTATTAAAACAGTTTGATAAAATTTTAGAAGAGAAACACAGAAAATTGTACTAACTGTAACCCAGCATGAAAATCAAGAAGTGGAAATAAGGTACCATTAGTGTGTTTTTGTAAATTTGTAGATCAGTGAGAGATTTCGTGGATGCAGTCAGGTGGTTTGTTGGTGATACTGATGCTTTGCTGCCACCTTGTGACTCTATTTGACAGCTACCTGTTCAAATTCAGTGTTAAAATAAAAAACAAATGTCCACACATGAGAATAATATTTTAATAAATAAATAGCAGCATCACACAGAAAAAAAAAAGAAATATACATTGTGTGGATTGTGGCGTAATTATTGTATAAACCCAAAAAGATATGTGGTAGACAAACATCCACAGTTAAAATGGTATAAAAAACAAACATCACTGCAGAACAGAAGGAGGTTCAAGACATTCAGGAAATGAAAGCAAACTTTGGAGCGCGGGATCGTACGAGAGCGAGACGAAACCAGATCTGTTCAAGAATCTGAGGGTTCGTCAAACTCCCGAACCACCTGACGCTCCGGCGGTTTCACCTCAGAGACGTTTAGTGACAGAGTTTAAAGCTGGAGAGAAGAGATATCTCTTTAAATAATAATAATAATAATTAAAAAAAAGTCATCTTTACACTGTAAAAAATATCAAAATTTTATGGTTAATAACCCTAATTTTTTTACAGTGGTTTTTCTGTTGTTGTTTTTTTTTAAGTAAAATGAAGACTGTCAAATTTTGGTCATTCTCTATAATTATGCAGGTTCAATTTTTTAAAAGTATTAAGCCAGTAATGACAAAGTCTATTTATTTCTCAATTCTTGTTGGAAAATTACTTGTTTATAATCCTTGATCTGTTTTTTTTAAAGTGACACTGCCCAAATCATTTCTGTTGGTATCACAACATGACTCACTTTTTATTGAAAACAGCTGAATGTCTTACTTTTCATCTGCTTATATTAACTTCTAACGTCCTCAGTTTTATACTTTGATCTCTTACTTTAACTTTTCATCCATACTTGTACAATTTATCCTGTTATTTTGACTTTTAAAACTTCTGTATTTTGAATTTCTGACCAATTATAATGTGCTATCACTTAAATTTGACTTTTTCTATCCACAATAAACTTTTCATGTCTTTTTTTTAATTTTTTTTTAACTTTTTAGCTTTTGATTAAAGTTGTTTATTTCTTTTTTTTTCATAATTGTGCTATTTATCTTGTACTTTTGACTTTTTAAACCTTATTTTTAATATTTCTACCCACAATTATGTATTTTTACCTCTTTTCTTTCACATTCTGGTTATACTTTGACTTTCTTATCTCCTCAATTGGACTTTATCCCCCCTTATTTCAACATTTTGGGGATTTTTTTTTACAGTGTAATTACAGGGACTGGTAATAATTTCAGTTTCAGAAAAAGTAAAGATGGAAAACCACACTCTAAGTACTGCATTGACCAGAATATAAGACGACCTTGATTATAAGACTAACCCCTTCTTTTCAACACCAAACCTTCAGAAAAAGTCTTTTAGGACCCAAATTCACTTTGTTGATAAAAACTATGTTTTATTTGTATTCTGGGAAAATCGAATGAACCACTCACTAAGCAATTTAAACATTAGTAAATCATTAACTATAACACTGGAGCCAATTTTGTCAAGTAGTTTGACAGAAAAAAAAAAAAAAAAACGTCAGAAATGGACACAACGGTCTTTTTTGATGCGCCATCTTCGGACATTTCACTCTGTAACTTTATTTATTTATTTATTCTTTTGTCAGTTGTTTGACATCTCTGCTGCATTGACTGCCAGTATCTTAAAGTTAGTATTCTATCTCCAGTGGCGCCCCCTGCTGTTGTAGTGGTGTAGTGATGACCCCAGACAACTATCAGCATGTGTTAATGGTTAGACCCCGATTATAAGACTACCCCACTTTTCCACATTATTTCCATCGAGGAAGAAAAAACTCGTCCTGTATTGGGGTAAAAATGGCATTTTATCTTTCTGACAGACTGTTATTGATGGAAACTAAACAAAAACATTTGATATAAACTTCTCACAGGACACGACATAAGCTCTGAAACAGCCCTGACGCTCCCTCCTCAGATCCATCCAGATAAACTCTGTCATTAAAAGATTCAAACTATTTCTACACACCCCAGACCTGGATCGAATCATTAGCTGAAACCCTTCCAGTCACTTTCTGTGAGCGATCGCTCTCATCTGTCTGGACCCCGAGCACGCCAGGATTGGCATCTGCAGGGACGGCGTGATTCAATCCATCGTGCCAGACGCAATCGATAAAAGCTGAGAAAGTCACTGAATCAATCTCAGATGGCAATTTGAGCCAGGTCTGGTACACACACACAGATACACGGGGAACATATAGGTATTACATTGCGACATACTGAGTTGGCTGACCCGGCTGTAGCTCTTCGCTCGCCCACTTTTGGACGAATCAAACATTTGAATATGTTCAGAGAGTCCTCCCTTCTCCTTTGTTTGTCTCCTCTTCCTGTTTTTCAGAGCGAAGCGCCTGCAGGACTGTTCGAATCCACCTTCTGTTGATTGCTCTTTGCTTGTTTGTTCACTCTTATTTCCACTTCTACAAAGAGAACAAAAAGCGAGGCAGAGAGGACCTTTTGAACATCACTTCAAACATGCGTGATATTTGAAAGCCAAACTGAGGTGCCGGCTCGCCAACGTTTTAGCTCATGTAGACCTCTCTGTGCAGAGAGAAGTGGTGCAAAGGACCACGCTGTAAGTCTGTAGCATACAAATAGTGGTTAAATTATACAGAGGAGCACAGAATTAGAATGAAGCCACTCTTGTTTCGCTCTAATTGGATGCAGAGGCGGCTGCAGGCCTCAGGCTCTGGATGGGATTGGTCCACTTCAGGATTTGACCTTTGCTCTTTGACCTTCATGGGAGGTTATGGGTAAAAAAGTGTTATACATTCAGGTGCTGGTGATTCTAGATGTTTAATCTGAAGGGATTATTACCCACATTACATACTGAGCACTGGGGGATGGAGATATTTTATTGTAAGGGAAACAAACAAATCAAATTTTCTTATTTCAAGTTACATGATGCCTTAATTTGTCTTTTAGTATCTTAAAACGGTTAATATAGTGTGAAATTAAGTCACTTAGTGCCTGTTTTTCTATCTTAACAATCATCCCGGAATGTAACATCACATTTTATTAATCTCTGGGGACGAAAAAGATGGTGATGCATCCAAGCTCCCAGGGGTAAGTAGGGATTAAACTCCAAAATAAATACTATGTTTCCCATAATGCACCACAAAATCTCTTATGTTATATGTTAAAAAATAAAAAAGATTCATGATGATAAAATTAATCATCTACGTTGAAATGTCCAAGATTTCCTCATATGTCAAAATCTTTCTGCTAAGTCCCAGTTTCACAGTTAATCTTTTGATGGTGAGACTTTTTTACTGTTAGTCTTTTGATTCACTGTTCATCTTTTGACACTGAGTCCAAGTTTCATGGTTATCTTTTGGTTCTGAGTCTCAGTTTAACTGTAAATCTTTTGATACTGAGTCTCAGTTTCACTGTTAATCGTTTGATGCTGAGTCTCAGTTTCACTGTTAATCTTTTGATGTAAGTCTCAGTTTCGCTGTTAATCTTTTGATCCTGAGTCTAAGTTTCATTGTTATTTTTTGATGTAGAGTCCCAGTTTCATTGTTAATCTTTTGACACTGAGTCTCAGTTTAACTGTTTATCTATTGATTCTGAGTCTCAGTTTTACCGTTATTTTTTGATGTAGAGTCCCAGTTTCATTGTTATTCTTAGATGCTGAGTCCAAGTTTTATTGATAATCTTTTGACACTGAGTCCCAGTTTCACTGTTTATCTTTTGATGATGAGTCTCGATTTTTTTACTGTAAATATTTTGATGCTGTGTCTCAGTTTAACTGTTCATCTTTTGCTGCTGAGTCTAAGTTTCATTGTTATTTCTTGATGTAGAGTCCCAGTTTAATTGTTAATCTTTTGACACTGAGTCCCAGTTTCACTGTTTATCTTTTGATGCCAAGTCCAGTTTGACTGTTTATCTTTTGCTACTGAGTCTAAGCATCATTGTTTTTTTATGTAGAGTCCCACTTTCATTGTTAATCTTTTGATGCCATGTCCCAGTTTGACAGTTAATCTTTTGACACTGAGTCCCAGTTTCACTGTTAATCCTTTGATGTTGCGTCCCAGTTTGAAAGTAAACCTTTTGATACTGAGTCTCAGTTTGACTGTTTATCTGTTGATGCTGAGTCCAAGTTTAGCTGTTAATCTTTTGCTGCTTAGTCTCAGTTTGACTGTTAATGTTTCGATCCTGAGTCCAAGTTTCTCGGTTAATCTTTTGATGTTGAGTCTCAGTTTCACTGTTAACCTTTTGATGTTAAGTCCCAGTGTCACTGAAAATCTATTTCTGTTTCTGCCCAGTCTCAGTGTAAATGTTAATCATGTCATAGAGAGTCTTAGTTTCACAGTTAATAGGTAACTTTGAAAAGAATTAATTGACTCCCACCCGAGTTGTGGTGCCGGATGAATAACACATCTCGTTCCCGTAAGTTTGTAGGATTCTGACCTAGCGACAGTGTAAAGGGGAGGACTCATTTTGCTCTCTTGGATACCGTGCTGGTCATATGACTGAAAACTTTGAGTATTAATTTTAAACTGGCGACCTGGAGCTGTCCCTTTAAGAATCCACACATTCATTGGCAGAACACCTGAGATGTTTCAGCTGATTGAAGCCCAGGTTGGAGGGATCAGGCCGTCTGTCACGCATCGACACAAACTGAGAGGAGTGAGGTCGAAGAAATGAAAGTGATGGAGCGGCGAGGACAGCTGACCCGTCCTCAGAGTCAGAGATCTGTCTCTTGGTTCATCGATCACCCGTCTGTTTTATGGGACTGATGGATCACAAAGTCATTGAGCTGAACCAATCAAGAGCAGTCAGACTCTGTGACTGAGAGGTCAAAGGTCGTTCTTAAAGACTTTCCAGCCTGAAAACCATCAGCGGAGCCTTCACACGCTGATGGTCCACTCATTGCATCAGTTCACAGAGAAAACTGAAGCTTCTGAACTTGACTTTTCAGCAAAATTCGACCTCAGCTTGATGCTTTTGAGGGGAGCTGATCTGAATGCTGATCTCGTGAAAAACTTAATGACGGGGAAACTCAGACACTGCTGCTCTGAATCCTAAACAGCACAGATTTATTCGCACACGTGATGAGTGAATAATGTGATGTGTGTATTAAGCGGTCTGAAACCCGAGGCGTGGATAATGAGGGAGGGAGAATCCAGACTGATGTCTTCATTTGGTTCTTTCTCTTTGAGGAAAGAAATCGACTCACGGCGTTCGCTGGAATCAGTGGGAGCTGGTTGGGCTTTGAAACTTGAATTCGTGGAACAAAAAACCCCAGAATCTTTTGAATATTTTATGTTCCTGAGCAGAAACAGAACTTTAAAAGCAATTAAAAGTACACCAGACTGATGTTTCCCTATGATCCTGTTCATTTTACTGGTAAAATAATTCGAAATCCGTGTTTTTCCGGTCACAAAGCAGGCAAGGTTGCTCGAAATGTAAACAAGAGGCAGAGGAAATTTCAGACGCACAGCTGAGACTGCTGACTTTGCTTTTTTTTTCTGCTGATGAATGCTGACATGCGCGTTAACAATGAGGTAGTTAGTTTGTAGGAATGAAAATAAATCAGATCAACCCCTGATAAAGCAAAGACCCGCTGAATTGTAGAGTTTGTTGTGAGAAACAATGACTCATTAGAAATTATAAATGTCACACTGAACAACTTAAAGTCCTATAGATGACATGGAACATAAGTTTTTGGTCCTAACTTGTTCAGAAATGTAAATTTTGAGATGGAACCCGAAACCACAAATGGAACAAACCAACTGGGAAAGAATCTGGTTCAAAGCTTTGAGTTGGACTGGTTGATTCTGATTGGTCAAAACCTCTCAATAACGCTTATTAATCTCAGTAGCAAACATTTCAGCCTCTATTTGAAACACTTAATTTTGGCTGCCGTCCCTTTAAGCTATGGACCAACCTCAGGCCTTGTTCATGTGTAGTTGAGCATTTTCAAAAATGAATATCCCACCTTATTTGTTTCTAAAATACTTCTTTACACACCTGGTTGTTTACAAATTAAATTAAATTTTTTTTTCCTGTAACAAGATGCACACAACATTGCATGTATGTGACGTCATCTGCCTTTTTGTTGCAAGAGAACCGAAAACTCTGGCTACCAGCAACATGAAACCATGGTACCAAGGTTTTCAAAATCTAGCTGGAGTTTTCCGTAAAAGATCATTTTTTAGTGACTTAAACTGCGGTTCCCTGTGGACGACAGGCCTAAAAGAATAGATACTTAGCTACATGTGGACATGGCCTTGGTGTTTGAGGCCCACGCCTACAGAGATATCTGTATTTGGAAATTGCGTTTTAATAACAGGAAAGCTTCAAACCCCTTTTTTGAAGTTAATTTTGTATCCTCTTGAGGGCTGAACTTGCGGAAATGAACGAATTGAACCCGTTACAAGCACAAGATTTTTTGCCCTTTGACGTTAAAACTTGACATCCTAGTTTTCTCACATTTCTTGCTTTCAGATTTCTTCTTTTATTTCACACTTTAAAGTCCTATAGCTATTATAAAACCATATTAACCATCTCAGGAACTAAATATTTTGGTTGTAGCTGTTCAGGAATGTAAATTTTGGGTTGGAACCCAAAACTGAAAACATTAAAATGTAGATTCTGGTTCAAAGCCCTCGGTTGGACTGGACTAATTTTTATGTGATCAATACTTGATTCTGATTGGTCAAAACCACTTAAAAATGCCAATTAATCCCAGTAGCAAAACCTTTATTTCTGTCTCTGTTTGAAACACTTCAATTTGGTTTCTGTATCTTTAAGTTTTGGGCCAACCTTAGTGTTTGAGGTCCTTATTATTATTATTATTTGATGACATCACCATTTCAGCTCTGGTGCAACAGATCTCTGTGTTTGTGCCCATTGAAAGGTGAGATTTTTGCTCTTTAATGTTAAAACTTTACATTCCAGTTTTTTCACATACCCCTCTTTAAGATTTCTGCTTTTATGTCACACTTTCACATCTGTGGCTTGGAATTATTTGCTTTTACGGCACTTTGAATCTTCTCAATGTTTCATTCTTGGAGAGTCAAGTTTGACGGATGAGGAAATCTTGGACACATTTTAAGCTGTTTTGAATCAAATATCTGAGGTTAGAGATCTGTTTGTTTCCCTTTATAGAATGACATCTTTTCAATCTTTGTTAATGGTTTCACTGCAAGAGCTGGACGTACGTCACGGTGAGACAGTTTCGAATCATCCTGGTCGTTTACTTCATGGGGCTGAGGAAGAGTGAAACCCAAAAAGCCTAAAGCTAAAATTACGTACTGTCCCTTTAAGTGAATGACATCTTAGGGACGTTTGTGCACCCTCACGTTATCGGATGTTTTATCTGAGCATCACCGCCTCCTTCAGCGTTTTTTTTTGGACACCAGCAGAAGCCTGGCAGCGTTTTTCGCTCCTCGTTCCATTCAAGGCGTGCAACCTCTCTGTGCGTCACGCCGCCGCGCCGCCACCAGATGGCACTGTGAGTCCACCAGAGACCCCGGTGGCGTTTTACATTCCTCTGCAGAGAAACTGTGTGTGTGTGTCTGCAGCCTGGAGGAAGTGTTCGTCTCTCTGTGGGTTGAGTAGTTTGAGAATACATGCTGGAAATGTTCGGATAGGTTATAACGACTGGCACAAAAATAGATTTGGTTTGCTTTGCTTGGTGCGGAGAGTTTGGGACTGCATTGTGACTCAGAGCGAGGGGCGTGAAGTCTCGGTTTGACCCCGTTTTGACCCCTGCACCGCGAGGGTCGACGGTGACACCTGGCTCTTCCACGTCTCCGTGAGCCGGAGCTCCTCGTTCTCCGGTTTTTTGGCGTAAAAACACCAAACGCTCTGACCCTGAATATTTCCAGGGATCTTCCATCTCTCGTCCAGCCAATGGGAACGCTGCGTCACCGTCCGGAGCGCCGCTCGGAGCAGCGTGCGCGGGTTTGAAAAGAAGACATGACTGGAATGACGCACAGTCACACGCTGCTTGTGTGTTCCTTGGAGGCGGGGCTGTAGCTGATCAGCGACAGCTCTTGCTCCACCTCCGTTTCCGGTTCCGTTTCCGAAAGCATCCCGATGTTGTGGCACTCCGAGAGGCTCTGCGTCACTGTCCCGATTTGCGTCCCGTCGTCCGTGACGTCGTCCAGGTCCACCGCCAATTTCCCGTTGTCCCCTCGGCCTCCGTTGCGACAGTTACTGTTGCGGTCCATGCCTGCTTTCCCGTGACTCCCCATGAGGAGCGGCGTCACGCTTTGCGACTGACACGGCGGGGAGACTAAAAGCGTCTTACAACCCTGACCGGCGGCGTTGGCGCCCGCTTTGTACCGACACCTTATATAGCTGGAGAAAGCTCTTCTATAGGTCTTGTTGAAGAGCGTGTAGACCAGCGGGTTGACCCCCGAGGAGATGTAACCCACCCACACGAAGACGTTGAGGAGGTCGTTGAGCAGCGACTCGTTGCAGGAGCCGCGGCACAGCACGAAGGTGACATTGGTGATGAAGAACGGGCACCACATGATGAGGAAGAGGAAGAAAACGATGCCCAGGACCTGAGGGAGGACGAGAAGAGACAGATAAGATCACAAAGATTGATGTTTTTTAATATCCTTTAGAGCGAGCCTCTTCTGTGGGGATTTAAATCTTTGATCTTCATAAATGTGAAAACCACTGCGTTCTCTCCGCCTCCTGCTACGCCGCAGATCTTTAGCGACTTAATCTGATACGGAAAGTTCTTTAAGGGGGAAGTTTGAAAATGTTTGTTCAAAGCAGGAGTCACATTCAAAAACTGAACATCTACAAAGCCACAAACAAAACAAGGAACTGGTGCAAGAAGAGAATAAATGTTCTATATACAGTGACACTTTTTAGAACCAGACTCCTAAAGAGGAAATGTACAGAAATGTTTTCTCCACTAGAGAGGCAATGGAAAAATAACCAACTTTTTCCCACCCATAAAGCACATTTTTGGGAATTATCTTGACTCCCTAAAAGCCTCATGGAAAAACAGTCATGTACCAAATATCATGTTTTCTCCATTAGAAATGCTTAGACAGGGAGGTTTTCTTCACTAATGCAACAAAAAGCGTGAAGATACCTCTAAGACAGGGGTTCCCAAACTTTTCAGCCCGTGACCCCCAAAACAAAGGTGGCAGAGACTAGTGACCCCCACTATCCCCAGAGGTGACTGAAGCATAAGAAAGTGTGTGCGTGGGACACATGCACTAATAAGGGAATCCAAACATGGGCGTTATGACAACACAAAAAAGAACAACAGCCTGAAAACCATGTTATGATTTTACATGTAACAGTTTAAAATGAAAAAAAAAGCAGAATATTTCAAAGTTATTTCTCTGTAACTTGTGAACTAACATTGTTTCAGTCGTGTGCAAACTCAATTTTGGTTCAATACTTTCATTTCCACATAAGAACAAGAATAATTCAGTTCAAGTAATAGTCATAAACTGTAGCTCTGTGTAAACGTGAACATTGTTGCAGTGCAAGTTAACTTTTTGGGATATATGTTTCAGTGTTTATCTCACTAATGAAATGGATGGGCACTATGCGTGGAGCACAGCAAGTTAATTCTGGGTTTAATTTTGGAGACGGCCACTCGGAGATCATCCTCCACGTTCACACACATATATTTATTTATTTATTTATTTATCTTAGTTATTTTTTTGGCCTTTGTGCCTTTATTTGATAGAGGAGGACAGTGGATAGTGTCGGAAAGGGGAGAGAGAGTGAGGAGTGACATGCGGGAAATTGGCCACAGGTCGGATTCAAACCCGGGCCGCCCGCTCGAGGACAAGCCTCATGGTGCGCAGCCATATCCACTAGGCCATCCGCGCCCCTATATATTTACTTTTAATAAATGTCAGGGCCAAGAAAGTATTTTCACACAGGTATGTTGAGCCAAACAGCGTTAGTACCTTAGTTGTGGTCTGGGATAGCTGTGGATATTCCCTCTAAACTGAAATCATCTCGCGACCCCCCCTCCAGCATCTCGCGATCCCCCTGGGGGTCCCGACCCTCACTTTGGGAACCCCTGTTCTAAGAAACATCAACATGTTTTGTCCAAATTTGAGCACCTCTAGTGTTTCTATCATGTTTTCCCCACTACCAATGAGTTGCTGTTCTGTTTTCTCCATTAGAGCAGTATGCAACAGGCCACTTTCAGGTTTTCTCCATTTGGATAAAACTAATTAAAGAACATTTAAGAGAGCCTTTTAAATGTTCTTTAAACTGAAATCAAACCTTGGTTATCCGATGTTTTCTCCACTGGAAATACAAACGGGTAAAAACAAGTGTTTCTCCACTCCCCTATTCACCCAAAAGCCACCCAAGAAAGACTCGTTCACTGGAAAGCCTGGAGTGTCCAGAGTTTTGCAGTATCTGTTCTTGACAAAGGCATCAGCAACATGTTTGATGTTGTATTTTCTCTGCTAGAGGCCACTACTGGAAGGATTCTGTATGGCTCGTATCCAGCAGAATAAACCCTAAAGGACACAGTGTCTTGGGAAAACAACCTTGTAATCACTACCAGGTTTTCTCCACCCAACTTTATTATTCACATTTGAACAATTTTAGTGTTTCTATCACAATTTCCTTTCTGTAAATCCAACCTACAAGTCATTATACTGTATTTTCCACGATAAGAGTATGCGACTGGAGTGGCCGCCTTTAAGTTTTCTCCATAAAGACAAAACTCTAATGTCAACATATTTCATTCACAAATGAGCATTTTTAGAGTGTCTATCACAATTTCCCTCCCGCAAAGACAACATATGAGTCACTTTTCTGTTTTTTTCCATTAGAGGAGTATGTGATTGGCCACTTTTGAGTTTTCTCCATTAAGAGAAAACTGTAACATCAACATATTTCATTCACATCTGAGCATTTTTAGTGTTTCTATTATGATTTTTCCCTCCTGCAAAGACAACCTATAAGTAAGAGTTCTGTTTTTTCCAGTAGAGGAGTATATGATTAGCTACTTGCAAGTTTTCTCCATTAAAATACAGCTCTAATGTCAACATATTCCATTCACATCGGAGCATTTTTAGTGTCTCTTTCGTGTTTTCCCTCCTGCAAAAATGATGACCCATGAGTAGCAGTTCTGTGTTTCAAATTGAGGAGTGTGAGAGAGGCCACTTTCAAGTTTTCTCCATTAAGATAAAACTCTAACGCCAACATATTTCCTTCACATTTGAGTATTTTTAGTCATTCTATCATGTTTTCCCTCCTGCAAAGATAACCTAAGTTTCACTTTTATGGGTTTTTTTTTCGTAAGCAGAGTATGCAGTTGGCCACTTTTGAGTTTTCTCCATTAAGATAAAACTGTAATATCTACATATTTCATTCACATTTGAGCATTTTTAGTGTTTCTATCACGATTTTCCTCCTGCAAAGACAACTTACAAGTAAGAAGTTTGTTTTTCCCACGAGAAGAAAATGTGATAAGTCACTTTCAAATTTTCTCCATTAAGATAAAGCTCTAACGCCAACATATTTCATTCACATATGAGCATTTTTAGTGTTTCTATCATGTTTCCCTCAGGCAAAAGCAACCTACAAGTAACAAAACACTTTTTTCCACTGGAGGAGTATGCAATTAGTTACTTTCAAGTTTTCTCCATTAGAATAAAGCTCTAATGTCGACACATTTTTTTCACATTTGAACATTTTTAGTGTTTTTGTAATGTTTCTGTCACACTAAGACAATCTATGTGTCGTTTTTCTGTTTTTTTTTTGCCATTAACGGAGTATGAAATTAGCTACTTTCAAATATTCTCCACTAGGCTAATACTCTGTCAACATATTTCATTCACATTTGAACATTTCAAGTGTTTATATCATATTTTCACTCCTGCAAAGACAACATATGAGTCACTATTCTGTTTTATTCCACTAGAGGAGTCTGTAATAAGCTCCCTTCAAGTTTTCTTCACTAAGATAAAACTCTAATTTTAGTTTTTCTATCATATTTTCCCTCCTGCAAAGACAACATATGAGTCACTTTTCTGTTTTTTTCATTAGAGGAGTATGCAACTAGCTACTTTCAAGTTTTCTCCATTAAAATAAAGCTCTAATGTCAACACATTTTTTTCACATTTTAACATTTTTTTTGTGTTTCTATCGTGTTTTCCCGCATGCAAAGTCAACCTTTAAGCACCAATTCTGTTTTATTCCACTAGAGGAGTCTGTAATAAGCTCCTTTCAAGTTTTCTCCACTAAGATAAAACTCTAATTTTAGTTTTTCTATCATATTTTCCCTCCTGCAAAGACAACATATGAGTCACTTTTCTGTTTTTTTCCCATGAAAGTAGCATGCTTTAGGCCATGTTTAGGTGTCTTCCCATAAGGATAAACTCCAGTTTTCAATGACAGGAGGAAAGAAAATGAATTATACTTCAGAAAAGTGACTGATAGTGACAATAAATACTATTTGAAAACCCATCCAAGTCATCACGCCACGCCACCCCACATGCCCCGGAGACGCCTTAAATCAGCTGACAGGCACTCAGCCCCGCTCTCTGTTCTCACCTTGGAGGCTCGCCTTTCGTTCTTTATGGCCTGCATCATCCCACGCCGCCCGCTGCAGCCCGAGGCGTCGCTCCGTGATGTCCCCGCGGCTGGCGAGCTGAGCTGGGACGCCACCTCTGAGCTGGGGATGATGCTCAGGCTGTCTGGCGTGGAGACGCTGAGCAGCATGCTGGGCTCGGCCGCTTTCAGGCAGCTCAGGGTGTTTCTTCTGCTCGGGGGAGGAGGCTGTTTCAACTCTGCCAGACGAAGAAAAAAAAACAAACATTTCTACTTCCTGCAATTATTAAACCTCTGAATTAACAGTACATCTTCTGCTTTTCACACTTGGACGTGAAAACGATCAGGCTGTTTATGGTTTATTTTGGGATTTCCAACGCTTGTGGAAAGATTAAACCTCCAGAAAAAGAAAACCAGATAAAAAAACCAACATAAGGCGCTTCAGACGGATATAAAAACCAACACCAATAACCGTTTCCGTCGCCTATCGGGCCGTAAAACAAACATACGGGTGTTTCTTATGGTTTATCTGTGCTATAAAAAGTCTTTGTATGGATGAGTTTCTGCTTCCTGCAGCTTTATTAGTTTTACCTTCAGAGTCCGAGGGAGCGAGCGTATTGATCTGAGGGATGCTGAAGGTGCTGGTTGGAGGCTGCAAAGTGTTAGACAATGCTGGTGTGTGCAAAGGCTGCTGGGAGGAGGCTTTGGCCTCACACAGGAAGACAGTGGCCTGCCTCTGAAGCACCTGAGGGCAGAGAGAGGACGAGTGTGTGAGTGAAGGAAGGATGGAGAGGAATAGAAAGTTTTTATCAGAGGATTGAAGTGTTACCTGGATGGTGAGACAGTACGTCACCACCATGATGACCAATGGGATGAAGAAGGCCACGAAGGAGCCAATCAGCATGAAGCGCTCCTCGTTGAGGACGCAGCTGCCGTTGACGAAGACCTTGTCCTCGTTGTGGAGGCCGATGACCGGGATCGGCATCGAAACACCTTCAGACAGAAACGAGACGACGTGAGAACATCAGTTATGTGAGTTCCTGTTTCTGTGGGTGATTTAGTTTCTTTCTGTATTAACGTATCAAAGCATGACATCATAGAAGAGCAGTACGAAAACTAATAAAAGAAATTTACAGGCTTTATCTCATGTATTAACAGGAATAAAGCCTTGGATTTATGAGGATAAAGTTATAAATTAACCAAAATAAAGTACAAAAATTCACGACACTGAAGTTAAAGATTGGCAGGATAAAGTCATTAATCCACCAGAATAAGGTTATAAAGACATTTACAATAATGTAGTAACAGATTTACCAGGGTGAAGTTATATATTCACAAGAATAAAGTAAAAAAACTTATAGATATGCAAAAATACAGTTAATGGGTTACAAAAAAAACAATAAAGTTAGAAACTTACAAGATTAAAGTTATAGATCGTTTGACAAAATTACAGTTATACATCAACGGGGTTACGGTTATAGATTCACAAGAATTAAGTCACACATGTACAAGTGTATTGTTATCGATAAACAAGAAAAGTCTTGTAGATTTACAAAAACATACAGATAAAAATGAATAAAGTTACAGACTGAAGAGAAATATAGTTATAGATTTAAAGAAATAAAATTCTACGTTTATGAGAATAAAGTTATAGGTTTACAGGAAAAAACATAGATTACGGGAATAAAGTTATAGATAAACCAGCATTAAGTTATAGGTATACAAGAATTAAGATATATTTTACAAGAATGAAGTTATAGATTTACAAGAGAGTAGTTAGAGGTTTACATGAATTAAGATATAGATTTACAGGACAAAACTTATTGATATATAAGAATGAAGTTATAGATTTAAGAGAATTACATTATAGATGTACGGGACTAAACGTAAAGTTGTGCAAGAATATAGTTATAGAGTTACAAGAATGAAGTTATAGGTTTGCAAGAATAAAGTTATAGATTTACAAGAATAAAATTATAGATTTACAAGAATAAAGTTATAGGTTTGCAAGAATAAAGTTATAGATTTACAAGAATGAAGTTATAGATTTACAAGAATGAAGTTATAGATTTACAAGACAAAACTTATTGATTTATTAAACTGAAGTTATAGATTTAAGAGAATTACATTATAGATGTACGGGACTTAACTTATAGTTTTACAAGAATAAAATTATAGATTTACAAGAATGAAGTAATAGTTTTACAAGATTAAAGTTATAGATTTACAAGAATGAAGTTATAGGTTAACAAGAATTAAGTTTTAGGTGAACAAGAATGAAGTTATAGATTTACAGGACAAAACTTACAAATAAACTTGACTTCAGTTATAGATTTAAGAGAATTACATTATAGATGTATGGGACTAAACATATTTTTACAAGAATAAAATTATAGATTTACAAGAATGAAGTTATAGATTTACAAGAATAAAGTTATAGATTTACGAGAATGAAGTTATAGATTTACAAGAATGAAGTTATAGATTTACAAGACAAAACTTATTGATTTATGGGACTGAAGTTATAGTTTTACAAGAATAAAATTATAGATTTACAAGAATGAAGTTATAGATTTACAAGATTGAAGTTATAGATTTACAAGACAAAACTTACTGATTTACAAGAATTAAGTTAAAATTGTACTTAAATAAATTTACAGACTTACAAAAATTCAGTTATAGATAAACTAGACTTAAGTTACAGATCTTCAAGAATAACTTCATACATTGAAAACTGTAACTCCAGTTTGCTAACAAAGTCTTTTGCTGTTAATCGTGGCTGTATTCGCATGACTCGTTGATATAGTTGTCACAATTATCTTATAGAGATTGATCATCAAATAACAGAGAAACAAACATAGAAACAATCTTTGTAAATGCAAAGTTACACCAGCAGAAAAGAATCCATCCAAAGAAAGGAATTTTTGACGTTAATGACGTGATAACTTGTCTTTTATATGTCTGAAAATGTCCCGGTAAACAATATTTGGTAAAGAGTGTGAACCCTGTTAACTGTGAAGCATGAAGTTAATTATGTGGAGGAGAAAAGTGGAACCACCTGTTTATTTTCATCTCATGGGTGAATTACCTTAAACCAAACACAAACAGCTAATTTACTGCTATAATTTGAAAACAGTGGCTGATTTGTTTCTACATAATGATCCTCAAATGCATCTCACTGGATTTGATTCCAGACTAAAGGTAAAGTCAGAGAGTTTTATTTTTCCCATGGAGCTTCAGGAGTGTAACAGAAATCGAACCTGTTATGAATCAATATGCGACTGGATTTCATGCGTGTGTGTAATGGCTGCTCACGGAGCGATAATAGCTGCTGTGGAGCTGCAGTTTAGGACGCTGACTGACAAAAGAGCGAGGTGAGAGCTGAGTCTTTGGAGGCCGCGCTGGTTTCCTGACCTATGATAATAACACTGACTAATGCGCTGCTTCTGCTTTCAAAGAGCTTTTCACTTCACAACGATCCCTGACCTGAACTTGTTTCAGAGCCACAGACACCCAGGACAAAAACAACTCTTTTTCATGCAGCTCTCAGCTCCTGGCAGCGAGAGAGTTTCACAGACGAGTCAGGACACCTCGCTCCCCTCCTGGCCTCAGTGTGGGCCGGCATAATTCACTTAGGTGAAAGGTACATCATTTTCTCCAGTACAGCTGCTGATTGGGACGAAATCAAAATGCTATTTGGAGCAGTTACAGCTCCCTTAATGTGATCATTGTGGTAAAGAAGAGACTTACACCTCTGCAATATCTATCAAAATTCTAATTCTAACTCTAGGGAAATGTGTTTTCTCCACTAGACAGGTATCCAATAAAAAAAAAAGAAACAACTTTGTTCCACCTGAAGAGCACTTTTTACATTTTTTTCTTGCCATCCTATAAGCCCTGTGGGGGAAAAAAAACCTTTTATATGACATCATGTTTTCTCCACTAATGCAACAAAGCTGGTACTGTTCTCAGGCACTGTCTTCTTGCATCCAGTTGGAAAACAACTATGTGAGCAATATCATGTTTTCCTCCACTGAAAGGGCTTCAGATGAGTCAAAGGTCTTTTCTCCACTAGAGAGGTACCCCATAAAAAAAAACTTTGTTCCACCTGAATAGCTCTTTTTTTTAAAGCCCTGAGGCAAAAAACAACCATGTATGTGACATCATGTTTTCTCCAATAAACGGGCTTATGAGAGGAAAGTATGTTTTTCTCCGCTATTGCAACAAAAACAGCACTTTTCTTCTGCAAATTGAGTCCTGTCTTGTTGCATCCAGTAGGAAAACAACTATGTAAACAATCATGTTTTCTCCACTGAAAGGGCTTAAGATGAGTCAAAGGTGTTTTCTCCACTAGAGAGGTACCCAAGAAAAAAACATCTTTGTTCCACCCCAAGAACACTTTTTTTTTAAATTTTCTTGCCATCCTGTAAGCCTTAAGGAAAAATCAACCCTTTATGTGCCATCAAGTTTTCTCCAATAAACGGGCTGATGAGAGGAAAGTATGTTTTCTCCGCTATTGCAAAAAAAACAGCACTTTTCTACAGCAAAATAAGCCCTGTCTTGTTGCATCCAGTAGGAAAACTACGTAAGCACTATCATGTTTTCTCCACTGAAAGGGCTTGAGACAGGATAAATGTGTTTTCTCCACTGCAGAGGTTACCAAGTAAAAACATCTTTGTTCCACCTGAAGAGCACTTTTTAAAATTGTCTTGACACCATACAAGCTCTGTGGGGAAAAAATCAACCATGTATGTGACATCATGTTTTCTCCAATAAAAGGGCCCATAAGAGGAAAGTATGTTTTCTCTGCTAATGCAACAAAGACTGCACTTTTCCACAGCAAAATGAGCCCTTAAGGACACACTGTCTTAATTAGTGTGTTTCCAATAGGAAAGCAACTACGTCAGCACAATCAGGTTTTCTCCACTGATAGGGCCAAAGACAGGACAAATGACTTTTCTCCGCTAATGCAACAAAGACAGCACTTTACCACCTGATGTAAACTCCAAAGAAACATTGTAAAACCATATTTTATTCATGTTTGAAAACCTAAAATGCAACCATCATGTTTTCTCTATCTAAAAGGCAGCCAACTGTCTTTGTTTTCTCCATTAGCAAAGTATCCCATGGGCCTTTTTCAGGTTTTCTCCACGGAAAGGACTTCATGACAGACATTATAGTATTTTCCAACATGAAATGAACCCCTTAAACTCTCTGACTGAATTCTGTAAAAAGAGTAGAGTAGAGACTGTCAAGTTTTCTCCACTGAAAGGGCATACAAGGAGAAACTTTTATTATTGACTCAAACAGTAAAGTGGGGACTTAGAAACCTTGCTATACATAAAGTTATTATGATTTTCCAGGGCTTTGCTGTATCTGTTATTGGCACAAGGCATCAGCAGCATTTCTAGTGTTTCATTTTCTCCACTACGGAGGTCAACTGGCAGGAGACCATTTAACTCTACTCCAGCAAAATGAGCCCTGAAAGACACATCGTCTTGTTGCATCCATTGGGAAAATGTAAGCCCTATTCGGTTTTCTCCACTGAATGGGCCCAAGACAGGAAAAATACGTTTTTTCCACTAATGCAACAAAGACAGCACTTTACCACCACAAGCAAAATCATTCAGATGAAATTTCAACATACTTTGTTCACATATAAACACTTTTCATGAGTCTTTCATGTTTTTCCCATTACATAGATAACACAGGAGTCACTGTTCTGTTTTCTCCATTAAAGGAGAGGCCACTTTAAGGTTTTTGAGGCATGTTTAATCTTCTTAAAACCAAAATCGACCCTCGGCTATCTGTCTGATTGAACTTTGAAAAACCAATGTGTCGTGTTTTCTCCACTGGAAATGCAAACTGGAGAAAATATTAGTTTCTCTACTCCCTTAACACCTTTATAGGAAAGCCACCCTTGAAAGATTCATTCACTTGTAGAATATTATCAATGTAATTACTATAAATTAAAGTCCAAATAGACAACCGACAGATCTTTTTTTGTTGTTTTCTCCATTAAAGTAGGCACAACTAAAGACCACTTCCTGTTTTCTCCACTGAAGGGACACCTTTAAGAGCCTTTTGTAATATTACTCTCTTTTTAGTGGTATCAATTGGAAAGAACAACCTTGTGGGTTCATCGTTTTCTCCAATGGGAGGGCTACCACTTCAGAAAACTCACATTCTTGCTTGTTACAACCTTGTGTTTTCTCCATGATGATACCTGAAGCAGTTTTTCCATGTGTTCATTCGAAACGGAGAAAAAAAACTAAGATTTTATGTGACCAAACTTTGAAAAAGATCTATTTTACGATTTTTAAAAGGTAGCGGGGATTTTATTTCCCGCTGTGTTGTTTGAACTGAAAGCGCTGCAGATTGCGTTTCCCTCAGTGTGGAATATTTATCTGGTGACGCCAAAGCTGCTCTCCCACTTTGTAAATCCACAGAGCCCACAATGGAGAAATAATGTGTTATGCAAACAGAGTCTCTCTGTGGTGGATCACCGATGGGGGGCCGGGCTGGTGGAGGAAGATTACATTAGAGAAAAAGGCAGATCTGCAGAATTATATTTACTGTTATTATTGTTTTACAGCCTAATCAGAATGAAAATATTTGTTCTTTTGGAGAACACTTTGAGATAAGATACCTTTTTGAAATGATCTAATGTTTACACTTGATTCAGAGTCTCCATAGGAAGCAGACGAGTGGGTTTGAAGTGTTCCTGATGTCCACGCTGCTCTTTCTGCAGACCCACATGTCGCAGAGAAATAACCTCTGAGTCACCGGGGAGATTGGCTGCAGGGATCTCGTGTTGGATGTTTGGTTGTTAATCCCTCAGCATCGATCGCTGTAAGCCCTGTCAGACCTCAATCACAGCAGCACGGGACAAAACCTTCACAGGGGTCGAGGAAACGTCGGCAGAAAAACGACAGATTTCTTAGTTTTCAGATAATCTTCAACAGGCAGAAGATTTAAAACAATGTTCTTCTTTTTATGTTTCTGTGTTCATGAGCCTATGATGCTTTTCTGTGCAGTTTTAGACATCTGAGTCCAATAAGGGGCCGACGGCAAGTTATCAATAAACATTACATGTAACAATCTGTACACACATCCAACAGTTAAAATAACAACACCAAGAATAAACAAAAAAAGAGTTTGACTTTACTGAGTTAAAAATGGTACTCATTATTTTCAGATCAGGGACTGTATGCATTTGTTTCAGGTTAGGGACCGTATAAAAATATCTTAATTTAGGGGAAGAAAACTGACAATTAAGGTTAGAGACTTTTTTTTTTCCTAACAAATTTATTCAGTGAGAGACTTTTTTGATTTTTTTTTTTCCAAAATTTCAAACAGCAGACCTTATTATTATTATTATTATTATTATTATTATTATTATTATTATTATTGTTATTATTATTGTTATTATTATTATTTTTTAATTTTTAATTTTTTACAAATTTATCAGATTTGGGGATTTTTTTTTTCATATTAAGAAAACTTCAGGTTCAAGACTTGCTCTTTAAAAAGAAATCTATTTTTAAAGAAATATGGTTCAGGAACTTTTTTTTAACCATTAACCCTTTTTTCCAGTTGGGACTGAGTATTTTACATTCGTATATATATTTTCAAATGATTCAGATAATGTACTTTTCATCATATTTTCTTGCAAAACTCCAGGTTGGAAACTATTTTTTCCTCTTATTTTTCTTTTTCCTTTTTCTCTCAAATATATGAGTATATTTATGATATAAATATATATATATATATTTATTTTTTCAAACTTTTTTTTTTTTTTTTTTTTTAGAAAAAAATAGCAGGTAAAGGAGTTTTTTGGGAAAATTCATCAGGAAAGGGACCTATTTTTCAGAAAAAAAATCAGGTTCAGTAATTTCTTTTAAAACTTTTTTTGTGACGTAAGGGACTGTCAACAAATTATCTGGTCAGGATCTTCACAGATTGAAACTAAACACTGTTTGTTTGGGTAAGACAAGACAAAGTTATTACAGTAACTCTAATCCAAAGAGGATTCACAGTCATCAGAGATAACATCAAAGATTTTTATTCTCTATCTTTGAGGTGATAAACTCCAGAAACAAACTCAGCAGGGTGTAAAATGCTGCATTAAAGGAGCAGTGCGACCACATAAAAGGGGACGAGGCAACAGATGGAGACGGCGAACACCTGCAGCAGCGTGACCCACCAATCAGGAGGCACAGTGCTCTCTCTCTTCAGGGGCCCGGCAGCCAGCTCTTTGACGAAGTGGTGCACGGAGCGAACGAGCGCGGCCTCCATCACCGGGTCGTCCGACAGCATCAGGCACTGGAGCCGGTGCATCCCTCCGAACTTCACCCTCAGCTCTTGCAGCAGAACGCGGCTGGTTTTCCTCATGGTCGTCAGGTCCAGGTTGGAGCAGTCGGCGACGACGAATCCGTCCAGGGTCAGTTTCACCAGCCGCTCCACCTGCGCCACAGACTCCTCCCTCCTGCGGCTGTGATAGGCTCGGCATTTGATCAGGACTCGCACGATCAGGAGAGTGACGAAGAAACGGAGCGGGTCTGTGCGCTGGATCTCTGCTGCCTCTTCACGACGAGCGGCTGCACGATCGAGCTTTTTAGGACGTTTGGGACGTTCAGGACGTTCTGGTTGTTCTGGATGTTCTGGTTGTTGAGGTTGTTTAGGTTGCTCTGGTTGTTCTGGTTGTTGAGGTTGCTCTGGTTGTTCTGGTTGCTCCAGCTGCACGTTGGATGGTTTTCGCTGCTTCATTTTAACCCCAAAGTTTCTCCTCTGCAGATTTCCTCATGTGTTTCTGCTTCAGATGTTATTGTTGTTATGATTCTTTGAAAAATGCATTCTATTATTTCATTAAAAAAATGCACATTTCACTGAAAATTCCATGTTCCAAAGACGCGATGGTGATGAACTGAGTTTTAAAAGCAGACGTTCTAAACTCTGTGGTACCAAAAACTGAAACCAAGGAAATCACTGTTTCCATTTGCATCCACATATTAGTGTAAAAAAACTTTTCTAAAAGACGTGAAAAAGACATTTTTCTTTCTTTTTTCCAAAACTTTGGGTTTGAAACTTCTCTTTATGCATATTCATCTGGACATGAACAATTCAGACATTATTTTTTAATAAAGGGATTTGCTTATTACAATTAATAATAATAAAAAAAAAGATTAATTAATAGGAAATTGATTATTTTCCCAAGTTTTTTTCAATTTAAGGAAACTTTGTAACCCAATAAAGAAATTCAAGTGAAGGATTTTTCATTTGTTAATTTGATTTTTGTTTCTTTTTTAGATTTATGGGGTTAGGGACTTTTTGGACAAATGTTTTTAGCCTTTAATTTGTTTTTCAGCCTTTAGCTGGTGTTTAGCCTTTAGCTCATGTTTCAGCCTTGAACTGATGATTTAGCCTTTAGCTCATGTTTTAGCCTTGAGCTGGTGTTTTAGCTGGTGTTTTAGCCGTAAGCTTGTTGGTTTTAGCCTTTAGTTCATGTTTAAGCCTTTAGCTTGTGTTGTAGCCTTTAGCTCATGTTGTAGCCTTTAGCTCATGTTTTAGCCTTTAGTTAATGTTTTAGCCTTTAGCTTGTGTTGTAGCCTTTAGCTCGTGTTTTGCGCGTAGCTTGTTTTTTTTTCTGTTTTCTGTTTTTCATTTTTCCTGTATTGTTTTTAGCTTCAGCAGCATCGACACCTCATTATCTATTCACACCTGAAACACCAATGATTGAGACGGCGATTCACAGACACCAGTTCTTGTTAAATTTGGGGTCATGACGCCAAAACGTGAAGAACCGCTGCTTTAAAGCTCCTGAGAGGAACATCAGAGTTTCTCGTTGAGTAAAACCGTCCACGTTTCATCTTTTAAATGGTTCAAAGGTTTGCTTCACAGATGTTCCCGGGGTGAAAAGTATCTGCCGTGTTTGATGATTTGCTTCAGCATAGAGAAAGTAATTGTGACAGAGAGAGAATAAATAATCTCATCCATCTGTTTCCTCCAGGTGAGTGTAAAAACAAACCCTGATCCAGCTCAGCGAGTTCATCCTTTTAAAAGCGGTTCAGGTCACGACGGGAGGCGTGAACACATCAGTGAAAATGAGGAATAATGAAGGTTAATTTGTGCTCTCTGCTGTAAGTGAGATTAAAATGAAAACCTGAATAAAGGACGCTGGTTTCTGCTGGAGGAACATTTGGACTGGGACATTAAACTCTGGAACAATCTGCTGTTTCCTGAGGGAGTTTATGAGCAAACGTAATGAGTTAGCACAGCGCTACATTTACTGTAAGGTCAGAGGATGTTGGGCTAATGATACACTCAGGCAATCTGTGTGTGTGTGTGTGTGTGTGTGTTTGTGTTTGTCTGCTTTTTATAAGACTACATGTGCCCTTCAGGGTCTTTGAGGGCACAAAATAACACCAAGAGGAATCTGTGCTTCAAAAGCTTGATCCTACAAGCCAGGATCAAGATGCTGAGGCTCTAAATTTCCGTGAACTGCCCCTTTAACCTCTTTAGACTCTGCATCAACATATATCGACATCACATTTCTGCCTCTTGGACCCATAAAACTGCATTTCCTAAAACTCTGACCCATCAACCACATTTAGGGACACTGTCCACACCATCTTTTGGTGATTTCACAACATTTCACCCATAGCTAAAAACTAAAAACTAACTAATAGCAATAAAAAACATCAATTCCTGTACAAATAATAAGTTTAGATTAGAAACTTATTATGCCTGACTGATCCCAAATAACAAGAAGAAATAAAACATGCACAGAAGATGATGTAAGCAAATGCTTGGGTTCATAGAGAAATCTTTATAATAAAAATTATTATTATAATTATTAAATGTATCCTTTTGTACTTTTTATAGCTCACTTCACCAATTCACATCATTCAAACTGTTTAGAATGTTATGAGGAACTGTGCTTCTAAAGGTTTTTGTCCTTACTTTTGTACTTATGAAAATATCCAGACTTTAAAAAAAATATTTTTGACCCATTGAAATGAATGGAGAAGATCTGTTACCGTGGAAACCACACAGCTCTTTAACTGTAATGCTCGGATGACACCATATAAACCTCCAAACAGAGTTTATAAAGAGGACTCCACTGATTTTCACCTTTTGAATTATAAAATATTTAGAATGTTCCGGGAAACTGTGCTTGTAAAGGTTTTAGTCCCTACTTTTGTACTTTTGAAAATATCCAGATTTTAGAAATATTTTTGCCCCATTGACATGAATGGAGAACATCTGTTTCCGTGGAAACCACACAGCTCTTTAACTGTGATGTCAGAATGACATCGTCTAAACCTCCAAACAGAGTTTATAAATAGGACTAGTGCACTTTACTTTAGTTTCGCTCAGCTCCTAGGTGCAAAAAAAAACATGGTGAAACGAATTCTTCCGTACTTTTTTTGGGCTCGCTTTACCGATTTTCACCGTTCTAATTATAAAATATTCCGAAATATTCAGGAGAATTTGCCTTTTATGGGCTGTAGTCCTTGCTTTTCTACTTTTGAAAACATTCAGAGTTTTTAATATTTATGGCCCATCGACATGAATGGAGAAGATCTGTTACCATGGATACAGCACAGCTCTTTAAATGTCATTGTGGATGACTTAATCTAAACCTCCAAACAGAGTTTATAAATAGGACTGATGCATTTTACTTGAGTTTAGCTCTCAGGTGGAAAAATTCTGGTTTGGAGTTTGAACATTTTCATGTTTTTTGTACGGGCTGTTTCTTCAAACCTCCTGCTTGTTCACTTTTAAACTCACTATGAACTTGAGCTCAGTATTTCAACATCCAGCTTTTCTGGCCCCTGTCTAGTTTCTCTCGTGACTAACTTTGATTTACAAATGAGTAAATTCAGCCATCGAAGTTTGAAATGAAAGTGTAAAAGTCGAATATCTGACCGATGGAGATGGTCCAGACGGCGGCGATCTTCATCATGGCTTTGGTTCTGGAGTTAAAGCGACTGTGCTCGATGGGGTTGCGTATGGCGACGTATCGGTCCAGGGAGATGGCGCACAGGTGCATGATGGAAGCGGTGGAGAACAACACGTCCAGGTAAATCCAGATGGGACACAGAGCGCTGGGCAGAGGCCAGGCGTAGTCTGGAAACAGAAAAGAAGAAGAAGAAATCAGTGTTTTGTTAGCGTAGACTGTATAAAACATGGATGTCGTCATTGTGATGTCATCTGTCTGTTTCTGAAGCAGCCATATTGGGAACGGGAGGAGAGGAGGAGTGTCCAAACTCACAGATGTTGGGCGCCAGTCAGTCACGTGATCTGAGCCATGCCGCTGATTGGGCAAGCACCTCGATCCTAATCAATTCCTCCATCCATCAATAAAACCATCCTTCTTTTTTCCTTCCTTTCTTCCTTCCTTCATCCATCCATCAGCCATCCATTAAACCATAAACCAACCTCACTTCTGTCCACAAATCCATTTTTTCGTATAGTTGTTTATCCATCCATCCATCCCTCCAACCATCTATCCAACAATTTATCCAAAAATTAAACTACAATCCATCCATCATCCATCCATTCAACCATAAAACCAACCTTACTTCCATCCATCCATCCATCAATTAAACCATCCTTCTCTTTTCCTTCCTTTCTTCCTTCATCCATCCATTCAGCCATAAAACCAACCTCACTTCCATCCATCCATCTATTCATCATTCATCCATTATCTATCCATCTATCCATCCATCCATCAATAAAACCATCCTTCTCTTTTCCTTCCTTTCTTCCTTCCATCATCCATCCATCATCCATCCATTAAACCATAAACCGACCTTACTTCCATCCATCTATCCATCTATCCATCCATCCATCAATAAAACCATCCTTCTTTTTTCCTTCCTTTCTTCCTTCCTTCATCCGTCCATCATCCACCCATTAAATCATAAACCAACCTCACTTCTGTCCACGAATCCATTTTTTCGTCTAGTTGTTCATCCATCCATCCATCCCTCCAACCATCCATCCAACCATCTATCCAAAAATTAAACTTCCATCCATCCATCCATCTATTCATCATTCATCCATTATTCATTATCCATTATCCATCCATCCATCTATCCATCCATCCATCCATCCATCAATAAAACCATCCTTCTTTTTTCCTTCCTTCCTTCCTTCCTTCCTTCATCCATCCATCATCCATCCATTCAACCATCCATCCAACCATTTAACCATAAAACCAACCTTACTTTCATCCATCCATCTATCGATCATTCATCCATCATCTATGAAGCCATCAATCCATCAATTTAACCATCCATCCATCTATCCATCCATCCATCCATCATCTATCATCCATCCACACATAAAACCATTCTTTCTTCCATTCATCTATCCATCCATCCATCCACTATCTATTCATCCATCAATGAAATCATCCATCCAGCCATCATCCAACCATCATCTATCATCCATCCATCAATAAAACCACTTTTTCTTCTATCCATCCATCCATCTTTCCATAATCCATTGTACCACCATCTTTCTATTCATCCGTCCGTCCATCCATCAAAGCAACCTTTCTTCCACCTTTTCAACCATCCTTTAATCCATCCATCCATCATGATGAACAGCATCACCCTGTAAGTGTTGAGAACTATGAATATTTTAGTCGCAGTTTCCTTTTAAAGCTGTAAATGTTTCCATGTTGCTCTGACGCCGCGTCTGCCTGAACGTCGTCAGCTCAGCGGCGTCCGACCGCGCAGACGTCGACCTGAATTCATTCATTAAAGAACATCAAACACGGGGCACAGCAGGCTTTACAGCATCCCATCAGCCCCCTGGAGGAATCAGGTTTGATTAAAGCTTTAACACGCTTTAAGAGCCACACCCTGATTGTATGTGTTGGATAATTACATGTGTACACTTTCTCTATCCACAGATTACAGCCGGGTTAAATAACGAGCTGCATACAAATGTTGACAGACGCTGTGGATGTTTGTGCGCGGAGGAAAATCATCGCTGCGTTTAGAATAAAGCTTCACAGTGACTGAGGTTGTTTTGTCAGAGTCTCCCGCTGGTTTGTAGATTAAAACGCTGACAAGATAATAAAAAGGATTCAACAAAAGACTAACAGCGTTGATTAAAAAGATGAAGAGCGATTTGACAGACTGGGAGCAACAAAGAAGTCATAATATGTAGTTTAGCGTCGAGAGAGGATGTAAAATATGAGACAGTGTGTAAATACAATTCCAGTCAAGTTGAGACGTTGTGTAAAACGTCAATAAAAACAGAAAAGAAAGATCTGCAAATCCTGTTTAACTTATATTCAACTACACTACAACAGCGATTCCCAACCTGTGGGTCGTGGCCCCCGGTTGGGCCGTGAGGATATTGAAAGTGGGCCCAAAATAATTTCCAAATGAAGCGTAATTATATAAAGATACAAGGCACAAGTTTATTAATAAAGATACGAATATACAAAATGTTTCAAATGTTAAACTTTTAAAGGAAATTAAAATAGTTCTGATATTCATTCATGAATAAAAGTCCTATAAGAAATAATGTTATGGCCTTAAAGGTAACAACAACAACCTGATGTGTAACAAAAAGAAATGCAAAAGATAGAACGTCTTCTTTTTACTGAATGAAAACTCGTTTTCATTGAGATGCATTCTGGGTAATGGAGTCTTTTAATCAACTTTATGTTGCACCTCCATCCTGGCCTAGGGGTGCCAAATGAAAATTACTTCAAAGCTTTTTTTTCTTATTTTAAGAATAACGAGGCATAATGTTGCCTTTCTTTAAGCTCCGTTTAATAAAACCTTCTTCATGTATTAAAACAAAATATATCTGGCACTCACTTGGACCCTGCGCCACCTAGTGACCACTTAAAAAAAATCAACCCTTCGTTGAAGCAGTGAACACTTCAAAATATTAAATGAAGTCTTTTTTTTAACACATGTATCTTACTATTCTGTCCAAGAACTCATAAATCAACTCAGCTTTAATCTCAAAACCTTTTTTTAAAAACACAATAATTCACATTCACAATAATTCACATATTTTAACTCATTACATTTAGCTGCGAAAACAGGAATTAAAACAATATTTAAATCAAATCTTTTCTGTTGATAACTTACAAACTTAACTTATTTAACTTATACAAATTATTTCTGAATTAAAGCTACAACACGAAACAGACTTAAATTAACACTGATGTCTCTTAATGACTTACAAAAGCAAAAAAAAGAAATGATAATAATAATAATAAGTTTTAATTATAGAGCGCTTTTCAAAAAAACTCAAAGTCACTTGATATTAAAATGTTAAAAGTGCAGGGAAGCACAATTAGAAAACAGAATAAAACAATGCTGTAGAGGGTAAAATAAAGACAGTGCAGTTAATAACAGTTGAAATAATCAAAGGAAAATGAGCGGTAAAGTTGTGTTTTTAATCCGGTTTAAAGGTGGTGAGGTCAGTGGAGTCTTGTATTGACTCAAGAAAGACTTAATACAAGAATATTATCATTTCCGTGTTGTAATTTTTTACAAAACTTTATATTTCTAAACACTTCAGGAGGGTAGGTGTCAGACGACTAACAGCAACAATGAATTAAAATCCACTGTCATTAGTGTAAAGACGATGACTTTTTTTTCCACTAATTACCGTTTTAAGTTTTACAGGAGACTATTAGAGCTACAGAAGATTTGACTTTGACCACAGGGGGGCGCCAAAACGAACAGTAGACAAGAACTCAGAGGAGCTTTAATGTTTAATGTGTTTTTTTAAACTGCAGACGTCTGAATCTGTTTAACAGTGAAACTAACACACCCCTGAGCTTTGTCCCTGTGTGTGTGTGTCATCAGTGCCCTCAGTGAGTGTTTGACCTCTGAGAAGTTACGCAAGCCATCTCCCACACAAAAACACACACACACACACACACACACACACATAAACGAGTGTGTGATTCACTCCACATGCACCACAGACGTGCTGCTCATGCTGCAAATGACAAATAGAATCAGAAAGTGTGTGTGTGTGTGTGTGTAGTTGTGTGTGTGTGTGTGTGTGTGTTTGGCTGCAGGTCTTGAAATCCTTGAAAAAGACTTCACAGAAACGGCTCCAGGCGTCGCGGTGCACAGAGACTCAGAGGAAACCTTCAGTTTTATTTCACTTTCATTTTCATATTTCCTCCGTGAAGGAAACTAAAGATCTGAGCGACGTTTACGATGTGAGTTTTCAGTTATTTAAAGTATCTAATGACTTTTTTTTAGACCCAAACATGAACCTTCAGGAGTTTTTCCTTCAGATTTCGAGGTTATTCCAATGTTTCCAGGAGCCATATGTTAAAAAAAATCTTCATTTCCCTCGTGTGTCTTTCTTGCCGCCGGCTCCTTTCCATCATTTAAAGCCTCTAAGCAGCCAGCTACCAATTTGGCTAATTAATTTACCCGCTTTAAGCAAAGGTTAACCCATTAATTTGATTACTCTCTCAGCGTAAAGTCTCCCTGCTGTGTCGTTCTGATGATGCCGCCGTGTTTCTCGGGCGTCCTCGGTGACACACTGGCCCACTGCTGAGAGAACGAGAGAGGACACACACACACACACACACACATACACACACTCTCCCCGGTGAGAAACGAGCCAAAGCCATGACTCAAAACCAGCCGCGCGGCTTAGCGCGCTGTCACTGGCTGTGACCTTTGACCTCTGTGGGGGGGGGGGGGGGGGGGGGGGAGCGGCGTCAGCCCTGAGCATCAACAAAGCGTCTCCAGAATAAAAACAACTCTGCCTCTGTTTCCTGCTGGAGTTTGATCACGTTTTACTGTCAAGTTTAAAACCCAAAGATCCTCAAAGCAGCTTCATAACATTCATTTAAAACTCTCCTTTTAAATGTTTGAAGGAAACATGTTGTATGATAGAAACATAAATAATGTGTTGAAGCAAATTTTCACCCGTTTGAAATGCAAAAAAATGAAAAATTCACTTTGTTCAGATGACTTTTTTCACATGTAAGGTCAAAATTTCACCTTTTTTCCTCATAATTTTGATGTAAATTTCAAAGTTCCACCGTTTTATCTGGGATTTTTGACTTTAATATTAATTTTTTCTTTTTTTTAAGATATTTTTGGGGCTTTTCTGCCTTTAATTGGATAGTGGAGGACAGTGGATAGAGTAGGAAAGGGGGAGAGAGCGGGAAACAGGCCACAGGTGGGAATCGAACCCGGGCCACCCGCTCGAGGGTGAACCTCATGGTGCGCGGCCATATCCACGAGGCCATCTGCGCCCCTAATATCAAATTTTTGATCCCATGAACATACATTTTCAGTGCAAAGTTTCGACATTTTATCTCAAAATTTGTCAATTTTCTCAAAAATTTAACTTTTTTTTTCTCTAAAAGGTTCAACTTTTAGCTGGAAATTTTGACTTACAATTATAACTTTTTTATTTCAAAGAAAGAATGACTTTAATCTCGCAAACTTTGGACTTTATCGACTCAAAAATTGACTTTTTTTCGCTCAAAACTTTGCCTTTTAATGTAAAGTCTTTACTTTTTTTCTTGTATTTTTGACTTCATCTCAGATCTTCCACTTTTTGCCCCAAAATTGAACTTGTTTCCCAAAAGTTCTATTTTAAAGCTAAAGTTTTTGACTCATAACCAAGAATTAACATTTATTTGTCTCAAAATTTTGGCTTTTTACCTCATAATTTAGATTTTTTTGCCCCCAAATTTTACTTTTATTTTTTATTCAGTCAAAAGTTCTACTTCAAAATTCTATTTATTTTGCTTATTTTAAACTTTTATCTCCAAATTTTGACTCTATCAAAACTACTTATTCACTTTTTAGCCAATCATTATTTCGACTTTTTATCTCAAAAGTTTTGACCTTTTATCACAAAACTTAGACTTTTGCCCCCAAATTCGACGTCTTTACCTCAAAGGTTCTATGTTTCTGCTCTAAATTGCAACTCATATTGAAGAATTTGAGTTTTTTTTTTCAAAATTTTGACTGAGAAAAAAATTTTGAGATAAAATTTTTGTTTCTACTCCAACAGGATCGTCGAAGAATGGACAGGTCATTTCCCAAGAGAGCTGATAAAAGAAAATAAGCCTCTGCAGTTTCTCCCCTTCACATTTCTTTCCTTTAGAGTTTAATCTCCTGAAATCACAAAGTGTTTAAAGCTTTTCCACATCGACTCCACGCTCTAATATTCGTCGTTCGTCTTTACTGAAAGTGTGATTTCTGAGCGGAGCCAGGAGGAAAAGGTTTCAAATGTCTGTTCTTGGCTCTGATTTATGTGATAAAACATAAACACAGATAATAAAACATGAAGCGAGGAAAAGCCTGACATAAATAAAAAAAAGTGTATAACATGAAAAATATCACCTCCAGTCTTTTTATAGGAAGGGAAAGTAAATAAGAGGAATCTATAAATATGGATACACAGGATGGAGTTATGAGATATGATCAGGAGAGAGAGAGAGGTTGCAGAGACTCAATTAGAAAACACACACACACACACACACACACACACACACACACACACACACACACACACACACACACACACACACACACACACAGACACAGACACACACACACACACACACAGCCCCAGAGTATAGGACCTTCAAGGCCAACTCAATCAAAGTTATCGCTGAAGGCTATCTCCCTGCATGGGGCTCAAATTGGAAACAGTCAGTGACAAGATACAGAAACACACACACACATACACACACACACACACACACAGATACGTGACAAGGAATTAATTTAAGATGTGTCATCTTTGCTGTAATGAATTGGGGAAAAAACAGAGCGACGATAATATAAGATACAGAAAGATCAGCTGGTTTCATCCTGTAGGAATTGGATGTTCTGAATCAAAACCTTTGTCTTTTTGATGTTTGTAGGTGATAGAAACTACAAAGAGCAAAAACAGGTGTGTGACACAGTTCACCGTATATTTGTTCACCTTTATAAACAGGTATCGTCATGTAAATAAATAAACTGATGAACTGGGGAAACTTCACTTCACTCTGTGGGTTTCAAGGAGATCAGATTCCACCCTGAAGGTCTGTTAGTCAGGAAATTAGTTTGGATTTGGCTGATTCTCTTGAATCCAAAGAAATTTTCTGACCAACAAGCCCTCTGACTAATGGGCCTTCTGAACTGCAGACCTAAATAACATGTCTTCTGGTTTTCTGACTAATGGGCCTTCTGTTTTTCTTACTGACGGGTCCTTTCTTACCAAAATCAGGTTTTCTGACTAACCAACCTCTTGACTAACAGTACCACTGACTAACAGGTCCTCTGACAAATGGGCCGATCTGATTATCTGACTAACTGGCCTTCTGACTTACAGTACTTCTCAAAAATTGGCCATCTGATTATCTGACTAACGGGCCTTCTTCCTCAAGGATCTTCTGACTATCAGGTTTTCTGACAAACCAACCGTCTGACTAACAGGCCTCCTGACTGATGGGCCTTTCTGATGACTCTAGTTGTCTTGTAGGTTAGCCAGCCAACTGGCAACATGTAATGTAGCATAAACAAATTTGTAATGGAGTTGCAACAGAGTTTAGTCATAGCAGAAATTGTTTTGGGCCGAGATATTGGCCGTGAAGATCCAGGGCTCAGGCTACGACCTGGAAAACACTGGACTTTAATTCAGCATGATGATGTCATATTGTTATAGTCAGGTTCGTTTTTATCGTCTCCACTTTCATTAAATTTATATACAACCAATTTACACGACTGAACCTGAAGCTCAATCTTCCATCAATTATCTCTAATCAGCGTTTCGATATTTCCAATTAAAGAAACTCAACTGTAGCTGTCAAAAGCTGTGAAGGTGTTAGCAGCTCGTGTGTGTGTGTGTGTATGTGTGTGTGTTTGTTATTAATCTAAACTCTAAATTATAATCAGTCTCATTTTTCATCTTGATTGCCATCTTCATCTTAATTATCGTCATCATCACGGCCGTGTCCTAGAGAGTTTACTGTTGATTTAGATTCTATACCAACATCCTGTGACCAGTGTGTGTGTGTGTGTGTGTGTGTGTGTGTGTGTGTGTGTGTGTGTGTGGGTGATCTATTACTTCACCATCTGTAGGATCAATGCAGTCAAGTGCTTTTCTGATGGATGACAGAGCCAAAGGATCAAGGCTCCAAGTGTGTGTGCTTTTCAAGGTGTGTGTGTGTAGGAGTGTGTGTGTGTGTGTGTTAGTGTGTGAGACAGAGAGAGAAAAACTTCAGACCTGCTGATGTTTTCTTTGTGTGAAACATCGATTAATGTTCGAACAATCAGCTGCAGCTTTAGCTCGAACACGCAGTGACCACACACACACCCACAGAGCAGAGTGTGTTTCTGCAGATTGTCGGAGTCGTTGTGTGTAAACTGTTTTGAGCTGCTCTGAGGATGAAGCAGCTGCTGAATGAGCATCATAGAAGTGAGAGAGACAGTTAAACATGCTAAAGACGCTAAAGAGTCGCTAACATGAAACTGTAAGGACCTGAACTCAATTATTCGATGCATTAAGTTTATAAAACTGATGATGGAGGAAAGAAAAAAAATCCCTTATAGTTTTAACAATTCATCTTAACATCTTGACTTTTTCTTTTAAGATTTGAACTTTTTTCTCTCAGCTCAAACCTGAATATTTTATAATTTATATAATATTTTATAAAATCATAATTTTTCCATCAAAAAAGAAGACGTCTGTAAAAAGAGATGTTTGATCATTTTCCTAAATGATCAGTGTTTTTACCAGCTACATAAGAACCATAATAAAATCTCTCAAAATATCTTAGTTTGTATAAAATTTGAAAAAATATTTTCACCTGTAGGCCGCCATTGTTGTTGACGCCACAATAACGTCTGTGTAGTGACGTCATATGGTTGCACCGGGCTGGATCTCAGCGGACTTCAGTGGTTTCCAGAGGAAGTTTTGTGGGTTTGTGTTGGAAAATAGTCGGCACAGCATTTGGCTTTAGTCTCCGTTTATAATGACCCACACCTTTCAGCTCTTTCATCAGCATGGGCCGGCTAAATGCAGCAAATGCTTCTGGGGAGAAGTGGCCAGAACATAGCCGCGGGTCCATGGGAAGTTGTTTACGCCCACAAGAGATTTCCCACAACTTCCTTCTTTTCTTGTCTTTTGGGAAGCTGTGCAGACTAACATCAGTCTCCTTGTTTCCTTTGGACTGAAAAGTGCACCCAAAAGCAGCCACATGTGGCATTATTATGTTTTTTTCCCTCCTCAAACCTCGTGACTTACGGCGACTAGTAGTGAGTAAACGGTCAAATCCAGATGCTCGGCACCAAGCAACCAATCTACGTCATCAACCCAGAATGCATTGCGGCAGTAAAACAATGGCTGCGCCCGAAGGATAGAAACTGTGTTTTAAACTGTATTTTTTTTCAGAAAAACCAATTCGTTATGTCTTTTAACAACAAATTCTAGTTTGAGACAAACATTTAAGCATATTCATGTCTATTAGTCCTTACAGTCGGGGTTCCCTTTAATAAATGAGAATCTTTTCTGTCCTTGTGAGACTGATCTGACCTCGTGTTTCTCTTTAACTCTGACTCGTCTGGCGGCAGCAGAAAGTGACGGACCAATATTCATATCTTGAAGTGACAAACAGACGTCAGGAAAATAAATTTGCAGTCTGGATGTTTGGCTGTGAATTGATTTGCCGGTCGTCGCGGTTGTCGTCGTCAGCTGTTATCAGCCGGTGTCACGTTGGGTCACGTTGGGTCGTCGTGTGTCTGTGTGAGGAAACATTCAGAGTTTGGTGCAAACAGAGTCAGAATGAACCAAACTGTTTAGTCTGCGAGGACGGAGAGCGCCGCTTCGCCTTTGTGACAGCACGACCAGACAGACGGGAAAAAGTCAACAGAGATGTTATCCTGTGTGTGTGTGTGTGTGTGTGTGTGTGTGTGTGTGTGTTTGAGGTTTGTTCTTGGCAAAGTTTTCTGGCTGTAAATTGTTCAAAGTGAACCCCGACTGTAAGGACTAATAGTCATGAATCTGCTTAAATGTTTGTCTCAAACTAGAATTTGTCGTTAAAAGACATAACAAATTGGTTTTTCTTTAAAAAAAAAAAAATACAGTTTAAAACACAGTTTCTATCCTTCGGGCGCAGCCATTGTTTTACTGCAGCAATGCATTCTGGGTTGATGACGTAGATTGGTTGCTTGGTGCAGAGCATCTGGATTTGGCCGTTTCCTCACTACTAGTCGCTGTAAGTCACTAGGTTTGAGGAGGGAAAAAAACATAATAATGCCACATGTGGCTGCTTTTGGGTGCACTTTTCAGTCCAAAGGAAACAAGGAGACTGATGTTAGTCTGCACAGCTTCCCAAAAGACAAGAAAAGAAGGAAGTTGTGGGAAATCACTTGTGGGCGTAAACAACTTCCCATGGAGCCGCGGCTATGTTCTGGCCACTTCTCCCCAGAAGCATTTGCTGCATTTAGCCGGCCCATGCTGATGAAAGAGCTGACAGGTGTGGGTCATTATAAACGGAGACTAAAGCCANTAAAGCCAAATGCTGTGCCGACTATTTTCCAACACAAACCCACAAAACTTCCTCTGGAAACCACTGAAGTCCGCTCCAGGACTTATATGATCCTGTATGAGATCCAGCCCGGTGCAACCATATGACATCACTACCCAGACGTTATTGCAGCGTAAACAACAATGGCGGCCTACAGGTGAAAATATTTTTTCAAATTTTACACAAACTAAGATATTTTGAGAGATTTTATTATGGTTCTTATGTAGCTGGTAAAAACACTGATCATTTAGGAAAATGATGTTCTGGTAGCAAGGGTATCTTTTAATACTGTGATCAAACTTCTCTTTTTACAGACGTCTTCCTTTTTAATGGAAAAATTATGATTTTACAAAATATTATATAAATCATGAAATATTCAGGCTTGAGCTGAGAGAAAAAAGTTGAAATCTTAAAAGAAAAAGTCAAAATGTTAAGATGAATTGTTAAAACTATAAGGGATTTTTTTTTACCTTTTATCTCAAACTTGTGACTTTATCTGTGCAAAAAAAGGGAGTTTTTTATATTCTATATTTCTGAATGGGAGAAATGGGCTTCTACACATTATTCATGATTCACTTAAAGCAGAAAATGATGTAAATAAACGTTGAGTCATGAAGCTGTTTTGTCGTCTTTGAGTATCTTTAGGTCTGGTAGTGGCGTTTCTCTTTTTCCGTTTTTAGAAGACGGTGGCTCTGAACAGGAGCCGCCTGTCTCCAATTCAATGTTTTTATTCAATATTGAAAAAAAGAAACGAACACGCAGCCCACCATGTAACGAGCAGACGTCCTATTAAGCGAACGTGGGCGTTGATGCAGAGTCCTGGCGGGGTTTTCTTTGGCGCAGCAGCAGCAGCCGATGGCGGCGTTGATACCGTTATTATCAGCCTGGCGAGCTGCGACTGCTGCATCACTGGCAGCGCCGCCCTGTGAAGCCATAATTATTCGAAGAACGGCTCTGAGGAAGGTTTGGAAATGATGACATGTCACAGCGAGCTGTCGGCAGCTGGGGAGTGAGGGGGGGGGGTCAGATCTGTACATCTACAGGATTGTTTACATGTCAGGGAAGAGTCACAAACAGTATCTGTGATTTCTGCAGTGAAGAAGGTTTGAAGAACAAATCGACTTAAACGAGCGTCGTTCAGGGAGAGAGATTGTCCTGTTTGTTTAAAAAGAAAGACTCATGGGGGAAAGAAACAGACGACTCAAGTCTCAGTAACTGGTTTGTAACAGCAGGATTTTTATCCTCATGGTTAAAACCACTTTTCTGAAAGACTTAAAACAACCTCAGATTGATGGTCTAAATATTTTAATGATTCAGGAATCTTACTCAAATGTATCTTGGAAATCTTAAAAACCTCGTAAATCAATAAAATGATGAAAATTTATTTGAGTAATCCTGACAATTTACATCAATTTTGAGACAAACAGTCAAAATTTTTAGAAAAACCCCCCAAACTTTTTAGTCAAAAGTCAAAATTTGGGGTTAAAAAAACAACAAAACAAAACTCTGAGTACATGGAGTCAAATATCTGTATAAAAAGTACAACTTTTAAGATAAAAGGTTGAAATTTGAGTGAAAAAGTCTAATCTCCAGTAAGTAAAGTGGAAAAATTTTAGTTAGCCAAGTAGAAATTTTGAGATAAAATGTGAAAGTTTTAGGATAAAAAAGTCAAAACTTAAACTAGAAAAGCCAAAATTTTGAGATAAAGCTCCAAATTTTGAGTTAAGAAGTCGAAATTTGGGATAAAAAGTCAAAATGTGGGGATAAAAAAATCAAAACTTAAAATCAAAAGTCCAAAGTTTGAGATAAAAAGTCCAATTTTGAGTCAACAAGTTGAAATTTTAAGACAAAAAGTTGAAATTTTGAGTCGAAATGTTGAAATTCTAAAACTAAATGTCAAAGTTTTAAGTTAATTAAGTCAGAATTCTGAGGTAAAAAGTCAAATGTTCATTTAAAAGGTACCACTTTTGAGATAAAACTTCAAATTTTGAGTTAAGAAGTGGAAATTTGGGATAAAAAGTCAAAATTTGGGGATAAAGAATTAAAAAATTAAAATCAATAGTCCAAATTTTGAGATAAAAAGTCAAAATTTTGAGTCAACAAGTTGAAATTTTAAGACTAAAAGTTGAAGTTTTGAGTCAAAAAGTTGAAATTTTAAGAATAAATCTCAAAGTTTTAAGTTAATTAAGTCAAAATTCTGGGATAAAAAGTCAAATGTTCATTTAAAAGGTACAAATTTTGAGACAAAAGGTTAAAATTGGAGTTGAGAATTCAAAGTTTCCAGTTAAATATATAAGTAAAGTGGAAAAATGTTAGCTAGATGTGTCAAAATTTTGAAATAGTCAAAACTTAAAATTGAAAAGCCTAAATTTTGAGATAAAAGTCCAAATGTTGAGATAAAAAGTCAAAATGTTGAGATAAAAAGTCAAAACTTTGAGTCAACAAGTTGAAATTTTAAGACTAAAAGTTGAAAATTTGAGACTAAAAGTTGAAATTTTGAGTCAAAAAGTTGAAATTTTGAGTCAAAAAGATGAAATTTTGAGACTAAATGTTGAAATTTTGAGTCAAAAGATGAAATTTTGAGACTAAATGTTGAAATTTTGAGTCAAAAAGTTCAAATTTTGAGTCAAAAAGTTGTAATTTTGAGACTAAATGTTGAAATTTTGAGTCAAAAAGATGAAATTTTCAGCCAAAAAGTTGAAATTCTAAAAATAAATGTCAAAGTTTTAAGTCAATTAAGTTGAAATTCTGAGATAAAAAGTCAAATGTTCATATAAAAGTTACAAATTTTGAGACAAAAGGTTAAAATTGGAGTTGAAAATTCAAAGTTTCCAGTCAAATATTTAAGTAAAGTGGAGAAATTTTAGTTAGATGTGTCAAAATTTTGAAATAAAAAGTCAAAACTTTGAGTGAAAAAGTGGAATTTTGAGTTGAAAAGTTTAAGTTCTGAGTGAAAAGTCAAAATTTTGTGATCAGATACAAATTTTGTGATAAAGAGTAGAAAGCAAGTTTTACATTTTCATTTTTTTAACCAGTGGAAACAGGCTTCTGTGCAGATGTGACGGTAGAAGAAGTCGTTACTCACCGTAGAGGATGTTGATGAGGGAGATCGGCATCACCAGGATACCGACCAACATGTCCGCCACCGCCAGCGACCTCAGGAAGAAGTTGGTGGCGTTTTGCAGCTTCTTCTCCAGCGACACGGCCAGAATCACCAGGATGTTTCCGCCGATGGTCAACGCGATGATGACCAGGATGAGCAGCGCCGGCCAGTTCTTCTCCTTCATCACCGCCCTGGTGACGGACGTCTGTGTGAAATTATCCAGACCTCCGCTCATGGCCGCCGCGCCACCGCCTCCGCCGCCGCTGCCTCCGAGCCCGATCCCCCATGAGAGGGTTTGGTTCAGGTCCAGGGGGCTGTTGCTCGGCCACGCCATCCGACTCCCGAGCTCCAGGGAAGAAGTGGTGGTGCTGAACCCGCCCAGGAGGGCCCTCGCTGGGCCGCCCATCCCAAAAAAAACCCTCAACCACCTGCAGCGACTTCTAACTCTCCGTCACCAGCGAAAGATGGAAGACGGCGAGGAAACGGACGCCATCAGAAGATGAAAGGTCGAGGGAAGTTTAGGGGAAACAGGGAGGAAGTGACGGGGGAAGGGGGAGTGAGAGGGAAGAGGGGGCTGGGAGGAAGAAGCTCCGGAAGTTTTTTCTGTGGTTTATATCCCTGTGAAGTCTTGCTAGCTGCAAACCGGCTCAAATAGTTCCCTGAAGTTCAAATCTTCCATTTCTTGCCAATGGGTCATTGGCGACGAGTCTTTACGGTTCAAAAACTTCCCAAAAAGACGCTTTGCTAAAGTCAGTGGTGTCCACTTGTTGATGAAACTAGGAGGTTACAAGTTTCTGATTCTAAGCTCAGAGTTAGTTTCTTCAGCTCCATAACGGCCGACGGGTTCGTTCCTGTTGGTTTTCAGGTTCGTTTCGGTCGAAAACGTCCGAGTCTTTGCTGTTTGTTTCGGAGTCGAGTATCAGGATGATCTGTGGAGGAAACCGAAGAGAAGACGAGATCAGATCATTTTATCACAACAAATTCATACACCAAAAAAAAAAAAAAATCAAGCAATCCCTCATCGACCCTCGACAAAAAGTAAAAAATTAGTGAAAAGTTGATGGTGTTTGGCCCCAGTGGCCCTTGTGAAACTCTTCCTTTTGACCTCGGCCCGTCGGCGGGTCATTTTAAGCCACTTTTGTCAAACTTGGGTTTTAAGATGGACAGTGAACAATAACATGACTGTTATATGGGTCAATGACGTGACGTCCCTTTTTTTGTGTCCGAGTGCAATATTTCCTTCCATCATGAATTGAGTATTTCATCACATGTATTTCTTTATTCTATGAAACCTGTGTTATTTGAACACATCTTTAAACTATTAAAATATAACATGTTTTTTTGTGTTTTGTTTCCTCAAACCCCCAAAATGTCAGGTGGTGCAACCGTCCTGACAAGTATCCACAGTAATTAAACTCTAAAAATTGAATGTCAGTTATTGTAAATGGAAATTAAAAACACAGTGGCATTATTTTATGCTTGAACCTTTTTAAATAAAACATTCTTTGCAAATAAAAAGAATTTCAAAGCTGTTGAGAAATTTCAAAAACTTTTGTCCCGTAATTTTCACATTGTCAAATGTCAGGGTGGTGCAACCGTAACATTAGACTTTTATTTTAAAGTGAAGAGAATAAAACAGGAAACTGCATCAGCCAGAGGAGCCCAAATGACATTTGTGACCAAGTGGAAAAGTTTGTAGATTTCTCTGAAATACTGATAAAAAAGGTTTTTTTCACTTCATTGGTGACTGGAACAATTTCCATGTCAGGTGGTACAACCAATGTAATAATGTGAAATGTTATTTTAACATCAAATTATTTATCTTATTCACAAATAAAAGAAATGAAACACACAAAATGAAAATGTATGAGTCACTACAGACACTTGAGAGATACTTGCCAATAATTTCACACAGAAAAAATAACAGGAACATATAAATATATTTTCATATATTTGGTTGCGCCACCTGACATTTTTGGGTGCTCAAATTAAAAATACTAAAAAATAATGAACCGAAAAACTTTGAAATGTTGGTCAACTACTGAAATCTGTTAGAAAACATAATTCTTCACTCAGAAATATGTTTTTATCAATTTTCAAAGAACTTTTAAAAAATACGGTTTTAGACCCTCTTTTTGTCATTGACCCATATCTGATTTTTATCTTTGTTTCAATGTTTCTGTCCATATGTGTACAGCACTTTGTTTCCAGCTATGGTTGTTTTTAAAGTGCTCTATAAATAAAGTTGAGTTGAGTTGAGAAGTTGAAACAACTGAAAACTTGGATTAACGCAAAAACGTTGATTTGAAAACAGTTAAATAAGGAAGCTCATTACACTAAATCAATTGCGTTAATGAAACTTGTTCATGTAACTTCAAAGACCGTAGCTCGTTTAGATGTTACCAATTAAAACAATTCAATTAAATTGATCCAACTGGTTCCTTTTTCTTCAGTGAGCTCAGTGGTTCCTCTTGTAGCTGACCCAGTTTTCCAGTTGGAAACTAACCAGACTCATGTTTTGGAAGAATAACTTCCAGGTGAAGAGCCGGTGCCAAAGCTTTGTCATGATTTCTATCGATAGTTTCACTTTCTCTTTGTGAAACGGCTGAAATCAAACAGAGCGAACATCGTTTTCTGATACAGACTCAACGGTCGCTGCTGAGGGTCGAGGAAAAAGCCTGAGGACGAGTTTCAAAACCTCACAACAGGAAGAAAAAGAGTCGGTGGACGCTGCCAAACGTTCTCTCTCCACCTCCCTGATGAATCACAGAGGAAAACTCCACTCTTCTTTCTTTCTTTGTGTTGTTTTCTTTCCTTCTTATGAGACTAATTTACAGCATCGTCCACACTCGGAGTAAAAGTTGAGCAGAAAAGCCTGAACATTTGTGTCAAACACTGCACTCGTTTAAAACATAGTAAAGAAGATTAAAGAGAGGCGCCACCTTTAATGTGAGTGTGTGTGTGTGTGTGTGTGTTAAAGCAGCGTCTGTCCTCTGTATTTACCCTTCGTGATCAGACCGCTCAGTGATTTAGCGCCTCCTAAAAGTCCTCAAGGATACGAGGAGGAGTCAGAGAGTGTGTGTGTGTAAGAGTGTGTGTGGTTAAACTTGTTTCCTTCATTGTTATTAAATCCAGGGCCGTGCAAACATGGAAGCGTTTAACGAGCCGCTGCTGCTCTGAAATGTGTTTGCTTGTATTCGTTTATACGTTCGAAGATTTGCGCATGCATGAATTAATCTTGTAGGTGTGATTGTGCGTAAACATGAAGCTTAATGCAGATTATTCATGCGTGTGTGGGCAGGTGCTTTGTGTTAAATCCAACAAGTCCTCATGCATAAAAGATGAAACCCACTGCTCATGTAACACCACCTGTAACAGTGATTCAGAGACGCTTTCTCAAACCCAAACACTGACACTTCTCTGTCCATTCAACAATTCTATGTGTTTCAAAATTTCCATGTAAAAAGTAAAAATTAGAGATAAAATGTTGAAATTTGAATTGAAAAGTTGAAATTTCCACTAAGTAGAGTAGAAATATTTCAGTTGGCTGAGTTGGAATTTGGAGATAAACCTCAAAATTTTGAGTGAAAAGGTTGAAATTTTAAAATAAAAAGTAGAAAATTCTAGTTAACTTAGTCCGAATTTGAGACAAAAAGTCAAAATGTTGAGTTCAAAGTCAAAAATCCTGAGAGAAAGAGTAAAAGTTTTGACTTAAAAAAGTCAAAATTTTGACACAAAAGTCAAAATTCTGGTTAAATTAAGTTACATGTCCCTGAAAAAGTACAATTTGGAGATTAATGGTTAATATTTGACTTAAACAGTCGAACAATCTGAGAGAAAAAGTCAAAGTTTTGACTTACAAGACTCAAAATATTGACATAAAAGTCAAAATTCTGGGTTTATTAAGTCACATCTCCATGAGAAAAAAGCACAAATTTGGAGATAAAAGCTTAAATTTGAGTTAAAAAGTTGAAATTTCAAGTAAGCAAGTAAAGTGGAAAATTTTAGTTAGCTAAGTGGAAATTTTGAGATAAAACGCCAAAACTTAAATTAAAAATGACAACATTTTGAGTTAAAAGTTCAAAAATTCTGAGAGAATAAGTCAAAGTTTTGACTTAAAAGAGTCAAAATTTTGACATAAAAGTCAAAATTCTGGGTAAATTAAGTTACATGTCCCTCAAAAAGTACAATTTGGAGATTAATGGTTAAGATTTGAGTTCAAAAGTCAAACATTCTGAGAGTAAAAAGTCAAAGTTTTGACTTACAAGACTCAAAATGTTGACAAAAACGTCTACTAAGTCTTACTAAGTCACATCTCCATGAAAAAAAAGCAAAAATTTGGAGATAAAAGCTTAAAATTTGAGTTAAAAAGTTGAAATTTCAAGTAAGCAAGTAAAGTGGAAAATTTTAGTTAGTTAAGTTGAAATTTTGAGATAAAATGCCAAAACTTAAATTAAAAATGTTAACATTTTGAGTTAAAAGTTCAAAAATTCTGAGAGAATAAGTCTAAGTTTTGACTTAAAAGAGTCAAAATTTTGACATAAAAGTCAAAATTCTGGGTAAATTAAGTTACATGTCTCTGAAAAAGTACAATTTGGAAATTAATGGTTAAGATTTGAGTTCAAAAGTCGAACATTCTGAGAGTAAAAAGTCAAAGTTTTGACTTACAAGACTCAAAATGTTGACAAAAAAGTCTACCAAGTCTTACTAAGTCACATCTCCATGAAAAAAAAGAACAAATTTGGAGATAAAGGCTTAAAATTTGAGTTAAAAAGTTGAAATTTCAAGTAAGCAAGTAAAGTGGAAAATTTAGTTAGTTAAGTTGAAATTTTGAGATAAAACGCCAAAAGTCAAAATGTCAACATTTTGAGTTAAAAGTCCAAAAATTCTGAGAGAATAAGTCAAAGTTTTGAGACAAAAGTCAAAACTCTGGCAGATGGAAACTCTAAATTAAGTCAAAAATTTCATGAAAAAAAGTACAAATTTTGAGATTATGGGTTGAAATTCGAGTTAAAAAGTCAAAATTTTTGGGAAGTAAAGTACAAAAAATTTTAGTTAGCTGAGTCAAAATCTGGAAATAACAGGTCAAAACTCTGAGTCAAAAAGTTAAAATAGTTAGAGAGAGATTAAACCCACTGCTCATGTTAAACCACCTGTAACCAATGATTCAGGAAGTGGAGTCGTAATTGATTGTTTTACCAACATTAGGAGCTTATGTCGTGTTTGAACGTGAAACTTAAACCTTCGACTCTTCAGCCTCAAACCACAGATTTTAAAAGCAGGAATTTTTGTTTGTTTTTGTTTGCCCCTTTAATAAGACGCAAATCCCCAACACCCTCCTCTCCTCCTTCTTCTTCTTCAGCTGTTTTATCTCTCAGAGCAGAAGTGGCTTAAACAAACACGCATGTTGCAGCAGTTTGTCCCCGTGGTGAACAGCAGAGTGGCGGCGGCGGCGGTGGTTGACATATTGCGCCTCGACTCTGCATCTGCTGCACGATCCGGCGTGTGCGGCTACATCCGCTCCTCAAGAAGTCGGACGGGGAATATTTCACAGTCACAACAACAACAACAACCATAACCTCCAGATGATTCCTCACGCGTAGATTCGCCGCGTGACTAATGAACGCTTTGTTTCCACGCCACTTTTGAGGAGAAGATGTTGATTTTTCTGTGCAGATCTGAGAAATTCAGATCATTCTTCTTCCTCAGTCTTTTCTCTCTCTCTTCTCTGTCACTGGATTTGTCTTTCTTAACCTCCTCTCTCTCTGTCTTCTCCTCTCTGTGATGTATCGCTGCACTTTCAGATTTGTAAAACGAGTCCCCTGCGGCGTCGGGGAGTTTCCTGTGAATACTCTCGAAGAGGAGCAGAGAGAAAGCAGAAAGTCTGTGTCGCTGCACCGTATTAGGAAAACATGCAATATGCAAATACACAGTCATGGACGGAAGTATTGGCACCACTGGAATTTCTGCGGTAAATGTGGCTTCTAAAAATTGTTATGAACAACCTACCGTGTCTATTTATAATCGCGGTATTTCTAAAATCGATTAATCTTGACGACCCTAGTCTCCAGTTTACAGGGTCACTCTTTTAACTGTAACATCAGGAGCTGAAAGTAGCGGGTTTCCATTTCAGTTTTTCGCAGAATGAAAGCAATATTCCTAAAATTTCGACAAAGTATATTTGCGCTTTTGAATGTGTTTCCATCGAAGGTTGTTCTTGACAGGAGCGCCGTTAACTCTCGTCAAATATCATCCCGGACGCTCTAAACCTGTTGCGTGTAGGTGTAGTGATGTTTGTGATTTTTTTTAATGTTTATGTTTTATTTCATGTTTATGTTTTTCTCAAAAATAATTGCGAGAAAAGTCACCGCCTCCTCTTCTGTCCAAAAGTAGCGCCCTATGTTTACTCACAGAGAAGTGATCATGCGACCAAGTACGTCATTTGAGGTGAGTGTTGTGACGTTCACGAACGAACCGGTTCTTTTGAACGGCTCGTTAATATGAACGATGGGAACCGAGTCGCGGCTGGGATCCGGGATATAAAAATGAGCTAAAGGAGCCAGTTTTTTGAACGGCTCTTTGAAAGGAACGGCTCACCAAGATCCGGCTCCTCTCAAAGAGCCATAAATCCCATCTCTTTTTGACGTGTAATTGCGAAAAAAGCGCTTCCATTGCGCTTCCATTTGAATGTTGAACCGTCTGAAAAACCACCTCATGAAAGCATAAAAACTTTTTTGCGATATTTAAGTGCTTTTTTCGAAATTCAGGTGTTTTTCCATTACCAGTTTTTTATAGCGCTATTTTAAATTTAGATAATAGAAACGTACCTAGAGACACACTCACACTATCAGGCCCCGTTTACACGACAGCGTTTCACCCTGAAACACATGAAAACGCAAGAAAAACTATCTGCATCTACACGGATACACTAAGGGACTGAAGACGGTGTAGTACCCATGTCAGGCCTGTAGGTGGCGATATAACTATAGAAAACGAATACGTGACAACAGAAAAGAAGCCAGAGAAGAGGTGAGCTGATCATCTGGAGTTTATATTAAAAAATTCTTCTCTAATTGCAGGAAAAGTGCAATTAATGCAGGTTTTGGTAGAAGTCAGTCAGTAGATTCAGCAGCAGAAGAACAAAACTTTAGGTCACTGTTGTTGTTGTTGTTGTTGTTGTTGTTGTTGGGTTCATGCCCGGCACAGTGGGGATTTATCGCACACACGCAAAGCTGAACGTAACGTCAGCGTATCCAAGATTTCCCCAGTAGTGTTTACGCCAGTGAATGTGTGTTTTTGATGTGAGTGAATAGTTTATGAAGTATTATTCAAATTTAACCAGATGTCGTCCTGTTTACCTAACTAGTTCACCGTTTGTGGTGCAATGTCCATGTTTTATTGAGATTTATTACTTTGAATGAGATTTTGGATGAGTTATCCAGATTTTCGCACTATTTTATATTGATAGAATTAAAGACACTATATGTAATTTTTCAGAGTGAAGTTAAAGAGGTGCTAAAAATTCTTTGAGCATTATAAAAATAAGCTAACACTTAATGTGACTTGCACTTGAATATGATAAGAAGTAGTTTATTGATGCTTCTTCAGTCATTTCTAGGTTTTATTTGCCTAATGTTTTTGGACCAAAAGACTGCACTTATTGCATATTGTGATTTGGTGCTACAGGATATTAAAGCAGACGCAATCTGGAGAAAGTAACGAGTGCTGTTGTTCTTGCTCTGAGGCTGTACTTTTATTCCAACAGGCATCATGGATTTCGTTTTCAAAAGTTTGCGTTTTTGGTCGGCAAATACGCCGAAAACGCTTATCGTGTCGACAAGGTCTCAGGCTGAAAGAAGAATATTGTTTCAGAGGAACAAAACCAAGTCTATCACAGCTGGAGTTCAACTTACTGTAGATGACGGTTGGTAGTTCTGGGGGAAAGTTTCTACGGTCAAAATGCGACTACAATTGGCGAGCCAGCCAGGAGGATAACACCAAAACCTGCTGACTTACTCGTGGTTAGGAGTTGGTAAAAAAAAGGGGGATACTTTTCTATACTTTTGGAGTAATCTGTCTCTGTATTTCTGTTCTGTTTTGGTCTATTTAGCGCTCATGCTAGTTTCTACTTTTTCTGATATCTCCAAACGTGTGTGTTACACCTGCATGAAAAAATGTAATAAATGAGTGCAGCAGAGAGAAATGCAAACGCTGAGTCAGGCTGTGGTTCATCTTAACACTCCTAGCATCAGCTTTAGCCACCAACCTGAGAGAACAGAGACAGAGCGAAGCTTTGAAACACCTTCTGTCAGAGATATCGAGTGTTACAAACAAAGTGTGTTTCCAAAAGCGCTGAGGCTGCAGAAAGAAAAAGTCAGCTATGAGAAGCAGCGAGGGACAAAATGTAGCAGCATAAGCAAAGAGAGAAGAAGAAGGTGTGATCACAGCTTCGGTAAATCTTCTCACTTACGTCTTCTCGCCTCGCGATCGATGTTTCTGACCTTTGCCGCTGTTTTCCATTACCGCCGGCCGCGACCCTTCCCGACGCCGCTCGCCTCTTTCTCTCCCGCTGTATCGAGCTCTCTGTCATCTGTCACTCCACACCTCCGGAGCGAGGGATCAGCATCGTCCATCTGCCTGCAAAGGGAGAGAGAGAGAGGGAGGAGAATAATGAGACTCCACACGCTTTCAGGAACAATATCAACAACCAGAAACACTTTTTTTTTTCAACTCAAAGCACTTTTAAAGACAGGCGTTAAAAAACAAAACATTATTAAACTTAATGTCACTTCTTGATAATGGACCAATGAGGATCAAGAAGGGGCGGGACTTTGGATATAACAGCAGGTTTTTGTACAAAGAATTAAACTGTCCATGCATGTTTTGGTATTTGGATTTTCTGCTCATAAAAGGAAATTAAAAATGAAAAAAAAGTAGTTCTTTGATTTTTGTTTTAAAATTCAAAAGTGAAAATTGATTCTGACAATCTAGCTTGTTCAAATGGGGCTCAGCATTACAATATTAAGCATTTGCTGCGGGGAAATGATAAAATGTTCCAATGTGGTTCTCAGCATTTCAACATTGTTTATTCCATTGTACTCTGGAAATCACGCCCCAATACAAATAAATAATTTAAATATTACAATCCTCTGGTACCATCCATCCATCCATACATAAAATCATAATTCCATTCATCCACCCATCCATCCATCCATTCATAAAACTAACCTTCCATCCATCCATCCATCCATCCATCCGTCCATCCATAAAACAAATTTCATCCATCCATGCATCCGTCCATCTATAAAACCAACCTTCCATCCATCCATCCATCAATCCATAAAACCATCCATCCATCCATCCATCCGTCCATCCATTAAACCATCCATCCATCCATCCATCCATAAAGCCAATCTTCCATCCATCCAAAAAAACAACCGTCATCCATCCCTCCATCTATCCATCCATTCATAAAACTAACCTCCCATCCATCCATCCATCCATAAAACCAACCTTCTGTCCATCCATCCACTGTTCATAAAGCGAACCATCCATCCATCCATCCACCCATCCATCCATCCATACATCCACTGTCCATAAAACCAACCTTCCGTCCATCCATGCATCCATCCATCCATAAAACCAACCTTCCATCCATCCCTCCATCCATCCATCCATCCATCCATCCATCCATAAAACCAACCTTCCGTCCATCCATGCATCCATCCATCCATAAAACCAACCTTCCATCCATCCATCCATAAAACCAACCTCCCATCCATCCATGCATCCATCCATCCATAAAACCAACCTTCCATCCATCCATCCATAAAAGCAACCTCCCATCCATCCCTCCATCCATCCATCCATCCATAAAACCAACCATCCATCCATCCATCCATAAAACCAACCTCCCATCCATCCCTCCATCCATCCATCCATCCATTATACATAAAACCAACCTCCCATCCATCCCTCCATCCATCCATCCATCCATTATACATAAAACCAACCTTCCATCCATCCATCCATAAAACAAATTTCATCCATCCATCCATAAAACCATCCATCCATTATCCATAAAACCATCCTTCCATCCATCCATCCATCCATCCATAAAACTACGACATCCAGTATCTTTTGTCATTTGAAAAATCAGATGAGACAAAAAAAGCTTTTATAATGAAAGTTAGGATTCTCTAGCATGCACACAGAAGGTTACATTCACTCTGATATTAGAGAAATTCAGTGGAAATCTGCTTAAATTCATCTCCTTCCTTTATTTTGATTTAGTCACATATCTTTCTTCATTTGTACCAGTCAGAAGAAACCCACATACAAAGTACAAGATACTTTTTTCGTCTTCACACGCATTTCAGAGCAATGAAATTACATTTCAGTTTTATTGGCGAGCTCAATAACCCTGATGTTGACTCCCTCCTCTTCCTCCTCCTCTTCCTCGCTCTATTGAAAAGTTATGACTTTGCAGCTCGGAGAGTTTCCCCGCTTCGTTTCCCGCTCGGGATCCCTCCTTCATTCTCTCTGTGTTTGTCCAACGCTCGCGGACTCTCAGCTCTCTGAACGTCACCGAGTTCAACTCGCGCCTTTTCTGATTATTAAGGGACTGAAACATCTGAATGAAAAACCTGGATCCGAAATTAAAAAGAAGAGAAATTCAACGATGCTCATTAAAGCCTGAGGCGTAAACAATGTGATGACAACAACAGGAGCCTTCAGAGGCTGAAAAACACAAATGAACTGGAATGATCTCAAAACATGAATGTGTATTTATCTGTTTTATATCCCAGTGTGAGCTCGTGTGTTTTAATATAAACTCTGAATGAGGTAAATTACGCTGATTGTAATCTGAAACTCAAAAAGAGGATCCTTCTTTTGAAAACCTGCAAAAAGAAAACCAAAGATCCTCAAAGATGAAGCATTAACTTCATCACCCAAACATTTATTTTAACACTGCTTTGTTAAAACTGCTCTTTTTAATGGAAAATTTCCCTACAATGTAAATATGAATATTGAATAGAAACCCAGTTCTCCCAATGTAAAAGACAATTTTCCCAATATTAAGTCAAATTTTGGAGATTAAAGTCAAAATTACATGTTTTTACCTCCAGATTTGATTTTGTTTTAAACCTCTTTTTTTCCCATCATTTTCACTTTTTATCCAAAAATTTGACTTTTTCTCTGAATTTTAACTTTTTAATCTGAAAAATTTCATATTTTATCCCAAAATTCAGATTCAATTCCAGGAACTAAATAGTTTTTTGTGGCCAATTGTTAATTTTTTTCAACCTCAAAAATTGACTTGTCATCACAATGTGGTAGAAAACAAAACTGTAAAGCTCAAAACTCATTATTTATGTCAGCGTAGAGTCTTTAAAAGGCCTCGTTTCATCTCCCTTCTCTTTAAAGCACTTGGGAGCCGAGTACTCTAAAACAGCGATTCCCAACCTGTGGGTCATGGCCCCCTAGTGGGCCGTGATGGTATTGCAAGTGGGCCGCCAAATGATTTCCAATACAGTATAAGTTTATTAGAGTGTAATTATATGAAGATACAAATATACAGAATAAGATTTAAAATGTCAAACTTAGTGAAGTTTTAAAGGAAATTAAAACAGTTCAGATATTCATATATGGAAAAAAAGTCATTTAGGAAGGAATATTATGGCCCAATAGGTAACATGACCTGAAATGTAATAAAATAAAATAAAAAAAGTCGTAAAACCCAAATGTAAAAAAATACAAACTGACCCAAAATGGAATTAGTTTTTATATTTTGGGCAAAAAACATTATTGGATTAGCATCTGTTATATTACTGACCAGTTATCACATTTTGGGTTTGTTATATTTTTCATTATATTTTGGGCCGTTGTTACATTTTTGGGTTATTGTTACAAATGGGTTTCTAAAAAGTCATTATACAGTTGCTGTACTTATTGGGTTGGAGGTGGGCCTCAAACATTTTTGAGATTTAAAAGTGGGCCCTGAGTTGGAAAAAGTTGGGAGCCACTGCTCTAGAAGCCTCCTCCACTGTTGCCGTGCTTCAAGTCGTCATCATCATCACTGAGTCAACCTGTTTTTTTTCCAATTCAGACTGACAGATAAGGTGTTAAAACTGCAGAATAAGTGAGAATTTTCCTCTAGAAAGGGTTGAAATTTAACAAAAGAGGCGAGCGGTGAGTGGCGAGCGGCGGCGAGAGAAAGGAACAGAAGGTTGAACGTTCTCACAGAGTCAAAGCTGCACATTTCATTCTCTGCTAGATGATGCAAAGACCATTAACCCAGAGTTGCACTGCTAATGTGATACCTCATAATCCCCCCCATCTGTGTGTGTGTGTGTGTGTGTGTGTGTGTGTGTGTGTGGTCAGAGCGGGGGAAGGGTGATATTGTTTTTCTAAGACGCTGCGTCTGTCACCGCAGCCTGTGAGGGATCGTAGGAGGGAAAAATCGCCAGCAGCCGAGGTAAAGAGCGAGTGTGTCGCTGTCTTAAAGGTTTTTCCAGCTCAGAGTGTGAAACTGGGCCGACAGATAACAGATCCCGGCGTGTGTTCGCTCCAAAACACAATAGAGAACAAGAACAGAGCGTTCCCCCAAATCAACGTCCAGAGAGAAAAGATTAAACATAAACAGAGTCAGGAGCAACAAGAGGAGGAGGAGAAAACAGGAACGACAGATGGTGACAGAGATGACGAAGGAGGCAAAAGGTGTTTTTCCACAGCAGGAATTATAACTCTGTAAAACAGTGATTCCCAACCTGTGGGTCGTGGCCCCTGGGTGGGCCGTGAAGGTACTGCAAATGGGCCGCCAAATCATTTCCGGAATAATATAATAACAAATAAACAGAACACTGTTTAAAATGTTAAACATCAGTTATGTTTTCATGAACCCTGAACCTGGGGGGACGGAGCCTTCTCTGTTGCTGCCCCCTCTCTTTGGAATTCACTACCACAACAAATCCGGGACTCCGCTGACCACACCAACCTCAAAACCGGATTAAAAACACACCTTTTCCGCACTGCTTTCAACTCCATAGTAACCCTCCAATCCTAGAATATTCTGTGTACTTATTTTCCTTTGATTATTTCAACTGTTATTAAAGGGAACCCCGACTGTAAGGACAAATAGGCATGAATATGCTTAAATGTTTGTCTCAAACTAGAATTTGTTGTTAAAAGACATAACAAATTCTTTACAAAAAAAATTCAGTTTAAAACACAGTTTCTATCCTTGAAATAAAACAAATTTTTCATTCATTACTTTCCAGGGCTCCAGGGACTTTAAGAGGCGTGGTCTGAAAACTTGACACCTCTTTTCATTGTTGTCATACTGCCCTCTATTGGTCTGGTGGTGTAGTGCACGTCTTTTTTTTTTCTATGTGTGGTTGAAACGCACAAAAAAACACGCCACAAAAAAATTTAGTACCTTGAACTTTAAGTCCCTGGTTGGAAAGTCAAGATCTAAAAAATACAACTTACATAATTGGAAAAAAGTGAAACTGTTTTAAAAGCGAGAGGGAAAAAGTAGAGGGATATAAAAGAGCCGAGCTGAGGCATCACCCACTTATTTTCTATTTTTAAAACTCATAACTCGTCTGTGTCTTTGTATCTCTGTCCCCGTGTCCTTTAGGAATCAATAAAAACCTTCCTGAAACTGTTTGTTGGTTTATTTTTTATTGTGCTGAAGAAATTCTCCAACACTCGCTCAGCCGATATTGTGGACACAAACTGAATGAATGAGGTTTTTTTTTTTTTTTTATTGGAGGAGAAAAAAAAACAAAAGCTCACACTCTGATAGTCTGTTACGGAATAACACACTTAGCTGTGACAAAGAGCGACCGTGAATCTTTGCAAACAGAAAATGTCAGCAGTTGAGGTAACAATCTCGGCACTTTTTTTTTTTTTTTCCGAGCATCATTTCTCCGAGGCTCGCTGTTTGCTGTTTGCTCAGTTGTCATGAAATTGTAAACGCTTCAATGACACGTTTTTGTTTTCTCACCCCCCATAGCTCTCAAAAAGTTGCAAGGAGATTTATTTGTTTTGTTCTGTTGCTGTCGAGGTCAGTGACGAACTCTCGACCTCGGCTTTCAGTCGCGCGGTGACGAGAAATCCATAAAGTGCTGCGAGAAAATGGAAACACTCGACGCAAAGATTCTCAGTGGTGATATGATGGAAACAAAAGAAACTCTCTATGATGGACTAAACTGGAGTATACACACTCTAAAAGATGTGTTTATTCCAGGAAACTTTCTCGACCCTTCGTGCCTCATCATATTTTATTCATCCGTCCGTCTTCTTTCTTTTAGGTCAGGTTGTACGTCCACGTCCCTCAGCTTATCTCCTCCTGGTGAAGCCCCGAGGCGTTTTCAGACCTGGGGGGTAAATTCTGTATAATCCCTCCATATTTTCATCACATTTACATAATCAAGAGAAGGACACATTTCAAGACGTGGACATACAAAATTAATAAAGCTGTAGAGAAAAAAAACAGGATTCTCTGTTTGTCAAACGAAGCCGATGGATGAGAGGGAAAAAAAGCAAATTTTTCCCATCCATCCATTTTCTTAACCGTCTATCCTGCTGTTCAGGGTCGCGGGTGGCTGGAGCCTATCCCAGCTGTCATTGGGTGAGTGGCGGGGTACACCCTGGATTGGTCGCCAGTAAATCTCAGGGCTGACATAGAGACAAACAACCATTCACGCACACGCTCACACCTACGGGCAATTTAGAATAATCAATAAACCTAACGTGGGCATGTTTTTGGTCTGTGGGAGGAAGCCGGAGTACCCGCAGAGAACCCACGCAACTCCACACAGAAAGACCAACAGGGAATCGAACCAGCGACCTTCTTGATGTGAGGCTGGAGCGCTATCCGAGCGCCACCGTGCAGCCCCAAATTTTTCCCCCAAAGTGACAAAAATGAGATCGTTCCTAGTTAGAAAATTTCCTCCAAAAACTTCGGCATGACCCTGAGAAAAAAGGAGCATCTGAAGGAGCAACTTCATGAGAGAAAAGGTAACGATAGATTCTTGAAAACATTAAGAGACCACTGCAAATGTTCAGAAATCAGCATCTCTACATGTATGACAGTCATTTCATTGCAGTGTCTGTTGAATTCCAACACAAGCTCGCCTGTTTCTACCTGTTTCTACCTGAAACAAATCTTATTTAACAAGGAAATGTATAAAAACCACTGCTGTGGTCATCACACTCTTCTGAGAAAGACTGGTGGAGAAATGTTATTGCAAATCAGGGTTATTCTACCAAATATTGATTTCTGAATACTTCCTGAGTTAAAACATGAGTAATGTGTTGTTTAAAATTGAAAATGAGCTTGTTTTGTTTGTTTTTTTTTGCATTATTTGAAGTCTGAAAACAGTGGGCTTTTTTTTGGTATTTTGACTATTTTTCATGTTCTGCAAATAAATGCTCTAAATCAGGGGTTCCCAAAGTGGGGGTTGGGACCCCCAGGGTGGTCGCGAGACGCTGGAGGGGAGGTCGCGAGATGATTTCAGTTTAGAGGGAATATCCACAGCTATCCCAGACCACAACTAAGGTACTAACGCTGTTTGGCTCAACATACCTGTGTGAAAAGACTCTCTTGGCCCTGACATTTATTAAAATCAGTGTGAGCCTGATTTGAGGCTTTTGTGTTGCTAATCTTTATAAATGTACTGTACTGAATATCTTTCTCCTTTACTTCCAGATTCAGTTTTTCTGTCATGAAGAGGAGAAAAAAGTCCTTCAGTGGCTTTTGTGCAAAGAGAGGGAGAAGCTGTGAGATGCTGGAGGATCTGGTGATGCTGTCAATACCTCTTTTTATACAGAATAAGAGAAAAAAAATCTCATAAATGTCAGTGAACACGTTTGTTAATGTTCCAATTTTCAGCTAATCCTGTAAAAATTCATTCAATCTATTTATTTGAAGCGTTTTTTCTTCATGAAACCTCTAACATCCAATTCTCTGTTTGTGTTTTTCTTCAGTTTAACCCTCTGATTTATGAATTATGAAAGTCAGTGTCACGATTTTTGTGATTTTAGGAGTAATTAACTTTTATACAGGGCTCCATATGCACCACAGGGTTAAAGTGTTTTTCTCTCACATAACATGCAGTAAATTGGAAATAACACCAGATATTGAAAGTTTAAAGTATTCCAGAAAAAACAGGCCTAAGTACTTACGCACAGGAATTTTCTTGACCGTTTCTGGTCAAGATAAGCAAAATAGTCCAGGTATGTGTCTTATGGCTCAGACCCTTGTTTGTGTCTTCCAGCTCTATCCTTTAAAACCAGGCCAATTTGTGTTTAAATGACACCTATGACACAAATGATTGACGACATAGATAGAAACGGAGAAGTTAAGAGTCGTCACATCTCTGCTGCAGATGCTGCAAATTGCCTCGACTGTGTTCCCCCCGGTGTATTTGTGGAAAAACGTATCGATGTTTAATTAGACCCTTTGAGTTGGTATAGCTGGAGTCCTACTGTGCAATTTGTTTCTGAGACCCCATAGGGAGTTAAAGCAGGATAAGAGAGAGAGAGAGAGAGGGAGGGAAGCGTGTGAGGAGGAGGAAGAGTGAATGGCAGGGAAACGGCAAAATGTCAATCAGCCGGTGGGAGCCAACGAAGATTGAAGACTTTTTCACTGCTATCAGCGCCGCTTGGGTGAAAAAACAGGAAACACGCTCACGTATCGGAATGTATGACCAGTCAAACTCAACACACACAGATGAACACACGAACACACACGTCAGCAGAGAAACTCATTAAGCTCCTGAAACACCTCTCGGCTATTAATCAGAAACAGACCCTCCCATGAATTCATCAGCGAAAGAGCGAGCGCGAGAGAGACGCACTGTAAAGACTGAATGAAATACGAAGGGAAGAGGAATTAAGAAACTTCAAACAGGAATCTGAGAGGCATCGAGAGGGATTAATTAGCCACAAATAGAATTACAGCTGAACTTTTCAAATGCCAAGAAAGAAAAATGCAAATCAGGAAAGCATGGACTGAAACAGGAAATCAAAACAGTCTGATTCACGTCGTATCCTAACTTTGGTTTTCATGGCTGAAAGGTCGGATAATGTCTCCGTTTTACAGTGAACATGGATGTCCAACCTGGAAATCATCCACTTTAAAAAACTGCAGGATGAAATATTCATGCACTTTTGTGGAGGTCGTGGTACATGGACGATATTTATGAGGGAATTTCTGGTCTGTTTTTTTTTTTCTAAAGCTGTAATAAAATTAGTCTAATCTGCCTGAGAGCTGTCATTATGATTTATTTAATCGTTGTAATTCCTTCTACAGTTATCATTTGATTTATTCATTAACTGGAACAACTTCTAACGCTGAAGTTAATCAAAGTTTCGTTTTTTTTTTTTTTTTTTTTTTTTCTCAAACAGGAAACTGGACGGTGATTTTTTTTCCAAACAGCTGTTTTTAATTCAAAGTCTAATATTTCACTTGTGAAAAAAAAAACAGCCTTGGGATGTTTTTCAGCGCTAATGCAGAGACAGAAATATTTGTTAATAATAATAAGTATTCATGGAGCCAAAAGCTTTCAGAAGACCACACAGAAAAGCTGAAGGTGACGCTTTCAATTCGGAGTTTTAGCGTTAACCCTTTCCTTTCTCAAGGTAATCATCATTTCAGAATAAAAGCGTGGTTCGTCTAACTTTTCAGATGATTAGGCAGAAATATTTATCACTCTATCAAGTATTTTTCCTTCTTTGAGCTCAAATTTTTGTCTTATTTATCCATCTTCTGATTCTTGACAGAGTTGTGAGACTCCTCTTGTTTCATACATTTAAATCCTCCGACTGTGACCAAACAATGACGTATGGTTAACAAGTAGTTTTTTTTAAATAGAATAGAAAGGTTCCCATCTGGCTTTAAGAAAAAAAGCACATTTTCTGCAGCCTGAAAGTCAGTGATTCCCAACCTGTGGTTTGCAGCCCCCTGGTGGGACGTGAGGGTATAGCAAATGGGCCGCTAAATCATTTCCAAAATAGCCTGATTTTTGTGTAATTATATTAATACACAAGACACAAATAAATGAATGATCGGAAAAATCCACTTTTAAATGCGAAATTCCGAACTTCCTGTCAAGATCCCGACATCCTCCCAAGATAATTTTTTGTAGGTCTTGACATGTAAGTTGTACTGCAAAAGTTTTATGTATGTACTTAAAGGTCGCTGGAGGGGGGATAGGCAAAATGTCCTTACTTTTCATTCATGTTTAGGGGTCTGAATTTGAGGTTAAAGTGGCGGGAGAAAGAAAGAAAGTATAATACTAAAAAAAGTCATTAGAATTACGTTTATTACGTTCACATGGTCATAAGTATCACTGAACTTTTATTGCATCACACATCATTATATTCACTATCGGGGGCCGTGGCTTGCTCATTTACATTTTTTTCCAATTTTTCTTACTTTGCCTCGGCTTACAATAGATCCTCGCCTGGACCTTTGCTTGGCGGGCTCGAGCCAAGACACAAATATACAGAATAATGCTTAAAATGTTAAAACTCAGTTGCAAACTCAACCAGGAAATTAAAAATATTCAGATATTCATTTATAAAAATGTTCATTAAGAAAGCCTGTTAGTTGCCAATATGCAACATGACCATGAACCTAGACCTGAGCAACTGCAGCAACCCCAGATCATAACACTGACCCCACAGGCTCGTACAGTAGGCACTTGGCATGATGGGTGCATCACTTCACCTGCCTCTCTTCTTACCCTGATGTGCCCATCACTCTGGAACAGGGTAAATCTGGACTCATCAGACCACATGACCTTCTTCCATTGCTCCAGAGTCCAATCTTTATGCTCCCTAACAAACTGAAGACTTTTTTTTCCGGTTAGCCTCACTGATTAGTGGTTTTCTTAAAGCTACACAGCTGTTCAGCCCCAATCCCTTGAGTTCCCTTTGCATTGTACATGTGCAAATGCTCAAACTTTCACTATTAAACATAGCCCTGAGTTTTACTTGCCACATTTCTTCCTGGAAGACGATGGGTCCCCACTATCCTTCCAGTTTTTAATAATGCGTTGGACAGTTCTTAACCCAATTTTAGTCGTTTCTGCATCAATCTCCTTAGATGTTTTCTCTGCTCGATGACAATGATTTGACCCTTCTCAAACAGACGAACATCTTTTCCACGACCACAGGATGTGTCTTTCCACATGGGTGTTTAGGAAATGAGAAGCAACTCATTGCACCAGTTGGGTTAAATAACTTGTCTCCAGCTGAAAGATAATCGCCCATGCAGTAATTATCCAATAGGAGGCTCGTACCTATTTGCTTAGTTAAATCCAGGTGGAGACTTTTTTTTTTGGCCAGGCAGTGTATCTTGGAATCCATGGACCTATGTGGAAACTTGCACATTTCTTGAGATAAATTTGAAACTAGAATCTCCTGCGTGAATGTTTTCATGGTTTTTGACCAATCCATTACCTGAAGGCCGAGTTACTAACACAACACTTAGCTTCTGCGGTTAAATAATACAGTCACAAAAGTTCATGGGTGTTGCACATACCGCATCACTCTGAGTGCTTTTCTTTAGTGAATCTTCCATTTGTTTCTAATATAAAACCGTCGCAGTGCTTCACCGCGGGGGGTCAAGGATTGTAAAACTCATGTATGATGAGGTCGTGAGTCTCCTGTTTCCCCCGTTCGTTCGTTCTTTCGTTGTTCGGTGTGAAGAGTTTGTTATTTCAGCTCCACTTCTGATCAAACACCGACGAGCTGCTGCATGAAATTGCTTTGACATTTGATTTTCTCCATCCGTCTCTCTCTCTCTCTCTCTGCACACACGCCGACAAATGAACAAACACTCAGTGAATTTTACCCACAAGCTTGAGTTTCTTCCAGCAGCAGGCTCCAGTCTTTATCCCTGCCTATTGTTTCCATCGTACTTTACAAAGCCGGACGATCTGGCCTTTGAAAAGGCATCGAGTGGAGAGCGAGGAGCGGAGAATGGAAGAAGTGCTAATGCCATTGATTTTCTTCTTGTTTATCATGGTAATACTGAGGGATTGGCACTGCTGGGCCTGAAAACAGCCTGTTGATGGCTCAAAATGGCACCTGGTGTGTCCAGCACAATTTGTCCTTCAGATTGCTTTCCTTGAAAATTTGTCTGTTGTGTGTCCTCGCTGCCAGTTTCTGAGAAATCATCCTTTTTTTGGGTGTTTCTATAACTGGATGTAGCTGGAGCTGAACGGCCGAGCTCCACAGCTCCTTCAGGTCTGATAACTTATCTTTAGATATCGTTTAAGCCCCAACAGGAAATCAACTCGTGCAAAGACTTTACGCGGAAATCCTGGATTTTTCAGACCATATGGAAAAGAAAAGGAGAAAAAAAGTCACTTAAAGTTTCTACTTTTACTTATCTTGTAAGATTATTACGTTTCAAACCATGATTTAATCTTCAAAGTGGCCACTTTTGCTTCTTTTTCATAACAAACAACATAAAAAAATGGCCCTGAAAATCACATTTACGGAAACCAATAGCCTAACCGTTGACACAAAGCCTACCATAGCTAAAATCAAATTTTTTTTTGCTGCACAGTGGTATTATCCATGACCAGGAGCTATAATTTCACAATTTTTAGCAAATCTTTTCACACAGAGAACAAACTTGACGACAAAGAAGACACTGAGCACTGATAAAGCTGGTTTTGTTAATGCGAATTCGTCAGACTAGACTGTGGAAAATGAGACGCATCTGCTGATGTTTGACACCTGAGACTAAAAACTCTCTAACTCCTACAAAGTTTAACCTAGAAAGCTTTTTACACAGGAACAGTGTCGTAGCGTGTTAGGTCGTCGAAAAGACGTCTGTATTGCCATGCATATACATCCGTATTCATGTAGGCAACTGGAGGGGGATGAATTCACAATTTTTAGTGAACCTTTTCACTAAAAAGAGAGAACAAAGTTTACTACAAAGAAAACACTGAGCACTGATAAAGCTGGTTTTGTTTGCGCAAAGTCGTCAGACTAGACTGTGGCATCTGCTGGTGTTTGACACCTGAGACTAAAAACTCTCCAACTCCTACAAAGTTTTACCTAAAAAGCTTAAATTTCACCCAGATGTAGATGAGAAGGTGTAGAAGTGATGTGGTGGATGTTATATGTCTGACATGAAGCATCTTGAAGTTAATGATGCTCAATAATTGGTAAAAAAAAAAAACCTCAGAAAACAAAAGAGTGTTCCAGCTGCATTTATCCTGATGTGAACTTTAACCACATATAAAAACATGACATTTTCTGAAAAAGAGATTTTAATCTTTCNTCTAACTCCTACAAAGTTTTACCTAAAAAGCTCAAATTTCACCCAGATGTAGATGAGAAGGTGTAGAAGTGATGTGGTGGATGTTATATGTCTGACATGAAGCATCTTGAAGTTAATGATGCTCAATAATTGGTAAAAAAAAAAAACCTCAGAAAACAAAAGAGTGTTCCAGCTGCATTTATCCTGATGTGAACTTTAACCACATATAAAAACATGACATTTTCTGAAAAAGAGATTTTAATCTTTCAAATGAGGTGTCACTGATGAATTTTGATCTTATAGTTCTACAGTTATGAGCTTTAAAAACACAGCATGGTAAAAAGACCAGAATTTGGTGGGAACTAAGGGGTTTACAAAACGTTAACAGAGCCCAAAATGGACGAGTTTTTCAACATAAATAATAATAAATAAAGAAAATTAAAAACAGGATTTTTTTTTAGTTTTTTTCCCATATTAAGTCGAGACTTTATAATAAAAAGTCAAAATTATCGAGTTTCTAACTTTTTTTTAATCAAGAAATCTTGACCTTCATCTCGTAGTTTCCACTTTTCTCTAAAAATTATGACTTTTTAATCACTCATTTGGAATGACACTGTAAAATGAATCCAATAAAAATCTAATTTGTAGTTCTAAACATTAAGGACGTTTATTATACACTTTTTGTCCCTTCCACAACATTATTCCTGTCTCCTACAGCGTTCCTTACAATAACATTCCAATGCCTGATTATGCAAATTAGGCGATGACGTCATCTAGCGACTTCTAGCGACTTTTGGGACAGCCAATAGCTACTTTCCTTGCAGAGGAGTTGGCAACACTACTTCAGGAACCTCATCGTGTGCTCGGCGGCCACAGAAAAGTCAGACTATGTTGGAAATTATTTGGCAGCTGGATCTTCTTTCTTTCTTTGCCATAAAGGAAACGTTTTCCCTAAAAGCTACACATGATCATTTTAGCATCTGTTGTTTGAAAGAGTGTTTCTGAAAGTCCATGTTTGATAGAAACTGTCAAATCCAGTCTGTAACCCTTCATCTGTCTTTGAACCGTCACGCTCCGACTCCCTCTGCATCCTCCTCCACCTGTCTCCACCTGTCTGGGTCAATAAAACTACACCTGATTCCGACTTTTATTCTGGCTTTGATTAAAAGTTATGACACTCCAGCGGTGGAGGGAGTGAGAGAAATAAAAGAAGCCCCCCTCCAAAAACAACTCCTCCGTGTGTCTGGGCGTGCACCCACCTCTTTCTGTTCTCTCTTTTATGTGTGTGTGTAGTTATGTTCGAGTGTGTTTGTGTCCATATTCCCTTCCACGCTGCTGTCAGAAATTCCATTAAATCAGTGTGGATGTGTCAACAGCAACGGCGTAAGCACAACAACAATTGGTGCTCTGGGCGCGGCGGGCGCTGAAATACAGGCAATCAGAGAGGAATTTTACCCTCTCAAAAAGGGGTTCAGAAATGGGTTTTCACCTTGATTTATGTTCAACTCAGCCAATGTTCCTCTTAACTACAGAGGCCTGAAGGAAGCAGGAGGCGGGAATCGCTCTCAGGGGCATCATGGAGCCACTCGTCCACCAACGTTCGCTCTGGAGGTGAAATTATCCTCCTAACATCTGGTTTGACTCCTCTGAACTACGACCAGGCAAAACAAGGACTTTATTTTACACTTACAACAATAATAGATACGAAACAGGTCATGATTATGTTGGGAAAAAGGGATAATTCTTACACCAAAACCAAATTTCCAATCAAGAAATATGAGAAGAGGGTCTCAAAAGTAGAGCTAAAACAATTTGCAAAATGAATCCAATTGTAACAAAATGTTTCAGCTGCATTTATCCTGATGTGGACTTTAGCCACAAATAAAAACATGACATTTTCTGAAACGAGAGACTTTAATCTTTCAAATGAGGTGTCACTGATAGATTTTGACCTCATGGTTCTACAGTTATAAGTTCTGAAATGTAGCTTGGTGGGTAGGAACTTAGCGGTAAAGAAAAAAAAAATAGTATGAAGTGGCAAATCTGTCTTTTTGGTAACAGGGTCAAAGACAAAAAGAGGGTCTAAAAACGTATTTTTAAAAAGTTTTACAGATTTCAGTAGTTGACCAACATTTCAAAGTTTTTAGGTTCATTATTTTTTAGTATTTTTAATTTGAGCACCCAAAATATCAGGTGGCGCAACCAAATATATGAAAATATATTTATATGTTCCTGTTATTTTTCTGTGTGAAATTATTGGCAAGTATCTCTCAAGTGTCTGTAGTGACTCATACATTTTCATTTTGTGTGTTTCATTTCTTTTATTTGTGAATAAGATAAATAATTTGATGTTAAAATAACATTTCACATTATTACATTGGTTGTACCACCTGACATGGAAATTGTTCCAGTCACAAATGAAGTGAAAAAACCTTTTTTATCAGTATTTCAGAGAAATCTACAAACTTTTCCACTTGGTCACAAATGTCATTTGGGCTCCTCTGGCTGATGCAGTTTCCTGTTTCCTGTTTTATTCTCTTCACTTTAAAATAAAAGTCTAATGTTACGGTTGCACCACCCTGACATTTGACAAGGTGAAAATTACGGGACAAAAGTTTTTTAAATTTCTCAACAGCTTTAAAATTATTTTTATTTGCAAAGAATGTTTTATTTAAAAAGGTTGAAGCATAAAATAATGCCACTGTATTTTTAATTTCCATTTACAATAACTGACATTCAATTTTTAGAGTTTAATTACTGTGGATACTTGTCAGGACGGTTGCACCACCTGACATTTTGGTGGTTTGAGGTACCAAAACACAAAAAAACATGTTATATTTTAATAGTTTAAAGATGTGTTCAAATAACACAGGTTTCATACAATAAAGAAATACATGTGATGAAATACTCAATTCATGATGGAGGGAAATATTGCACTCAGACACAAAAAAAGGGGACGTCACGTCATTGACCCACAAGCATTCGGATACAAGACGTTACAGAAAGAGTCATGAGATCTTGATTATATAGAGAGGAATGAAGGGATGATGGGAAAGTGGGGCTGTTATGTTAATTTTCACCCCCACATGGGTTGGAGGCCGTGTGGATATAAATCTCTGAAATGCAGAGTCCAGATTCAAGCAGTGGCAGACGAATATCACAGCGCTCTTCAGCAGACTCATCAAACACACACACACACACATCCCACTCCAGCATATTTTACCTTCAATCTTCACATCTTCACACTTTTTTCTTTCCCATTTACTCTCTCTCTCTCTCCCTCTCTTTTTGCACATGTTCCCACTGGTGTGAAATCAAACCCTTCAACAGTCGCTTCCATTTTCCACAGTGTTAGTCACAATAAAGTCCCCACAGGCGCCGCCGCCGCTCTCATTACTTCCACGGTACAGAACAGGAGCGGCGCTGATTGCTTTGGTTAAACTTAGTCCTGGTGCAGTGGATTTGATCAATTACAGCAGTTAAAATATGTCTGTAAGTGATTTCCCTGTAAGTGAGAAGTTAAATATGTAAAGAGCTGCTTCACCCACATGAACGTTTGAGGATGTTCTACTTCGAGCGCCACTTGGGGAAAAGTGGGGTCAAGTCATGACAGGAGTTTTAGAAAGTAGAGCTGGATAATTAATCGCAAATTAGATCAAATCGCAATATTCTGATCACAGACAGTAGAAATATTTCTATTACCTGAAATGTGTCAAAATATCAGCTACAGCTTTTACAGCTTTTCTGTTCTACACCAGAGTTACTCAACCTAAGAGACAAACTGTTAAAAACTACCTTTACAAAAGAAACTATACAAGTGGAGAAAAGAGGCAAAAACAGGAGAAAGTAGCAATGAAACTTAGTTTGTAAAAATGACCAAAGAAAATCAACAAAAATTGGTATCTACCTGGGATAAAACCTGGAAATACTCAGTGACAATAAAGTAGCAAAACATGGTTGAAAAAAGTGACAAAACCAGTGACACGTGGTAAAAATAGGCCAAAGCCAACAAAAATTGGGGGTTAAACATGGAAAATTACGACGGAGTATTAGGGCCAAATTGAGAAAAGAAAATGAGGGGAGGAATTTTTTCCCCCTCTCCCTCACCCAGTCGGTAAAGTTGAAATGTTGAGAATAAAGTCGAAATGTCGAGAATAGAGTTGAAATGTTGAGAATAAAGTCGAAATGTTGAGAATAAAGTCGAAATGTTGAGAATAAAGTCGAAATGTCGAGAATAAAGTCCAAATGTTGAGAATAAAGTCGAAATGTTGAGGATAAAGTCGAAATGTCGAGAATAAAGTCGAAATATAATGTTGAGAATAAAGTCGAAATGTTGAGAATAAAGTCGAAATGTCGAGAATAAAGTCGAAATATAATGTCGAGAATAAAGTCGAAATGTTGAGAATAAAGTCGAAATGTTGAGAATAAAGTTGAAATATAATGTCGACATTTCAACTTTATTCTCAACACTATATTTCAACTTTATTCTCGACATTTCGACTTTATTGACTTGATGAGGAGGAGGGGGAAAAAAAATTCCTCCCCCCATTTTTCTCCCTCACTGTGGCCCCAATACTCCTTCGTAGAAAATAGTCAGTTTGTTGCAAAAAAAAAAAAAAAAAAAAAGTGGAAAAGTGTCAAAAATGAGGTGGTAAAAATGACCAAAAAAATCAACAAAAATTGGTATTTTAACTGGGAAAAACCTGGAAATACTTTAAAAGTAGCAAAAAATGTTCCTAAAGTGGCAAAAAAAATATTGTTGTAATATTGTACTAGTTAAAGAGATTTTAGTCTCAGGTGACCAAACACAAACAGATACGTTCTCATTTTTCACAGTCTAGTCCGACGACTTCGCGCAAACAAAACCAGCTGTATCAGTGCTCAGTGTCCTCTTTGTCGTCCACTTTGCTCTCTCTGTGAAAAGGTTTCCAAAAAATTGTGACAAAGATTGTACCGCTCCTGTTGCGTACGTAAATATCAATGATTACACGCAACGGAAACATTGATTTCCAAGCAGTCTATCCATTTACGGTAAGGCTATTAGCTCTCTGATTCCCAACCTGAGGTCCGTGGCCCCTTGTTGGGCCGCGAAGGTCTTGCAAGTGGGCCGCCAAATCATTTCCAAAATAGCCTGATTTTAGTGGAGGGTAATAATAATACAAAGACACAAATATACAGAATAATGAAATATGTTAAAACTCAGATACGTTTTGAACAAATTAAAACTGCTCAAATATGCATATAGGAAAAAAAACAAAACCTTTAAGAAAGCATGTTAGAGCCCAGTATGTCACATGACCCAAAATGCAACAACAACCTGAAATGTACTAAAATAAAAAAAAGGAAATAAAACTGAAAATATAATAATAACTGACCCACAATTTAACAACTTGTTACACTGCAAAAAGTTAATGCATTTTGGGCTTGGCATCTGTGACAATATTGACCAGTTGCTAAAATTTGGGTTTGATAACATTTTTTCACTTACATATTGGGTCAAGGCATAATAGAGCCTTGGTACTAATTAGGTAAGAGGTGGGCTGCAAACATTTTTGAGACTTTAAAGTGGGCCCTGAGTTGGAAAAGGTTGGGGACCACTGTATTAGCTATTTGTTAGGCGGGATTTACGCAGCTCAAGCTAATGTTAATAGCCTGTCAAGCAGATAGCAGTTTTTGTATAAATCAGGCTCTCCTGGCATCAAATCATGTGCTGTCAATTGACGATGCTGTTTCGATTATTTGCTTGTGTTTTGTCTTTTTGCAGTTGTTTTCTTAAGTTGCAGTGCTGTGAGCCCTCAGGGCCACCGTACATCGCCTCCAGCTTCCACAAGCTTTTATTTTGAAAAGACTGTCGCTGTGTGTTTGACTACAGGTTGATTTTTGATGCTCAGAAGAGCTGAGGGGTAAAAACAGCGATGGAAAAGAGTGATGGACGGACTGTAAAGTATTTCTAACATCATTTGTTCTGCAGAATTAGATTTTCTGAGCGTTTTAAAGTCTGTTGTCCAAACTCAGCCTCTGTGTAATTTCATTCAGCGCTTTCTCTCTGCTTTGGAGCAAAACGTTCATATTTCATTTCAGAGGCTGATTCTGTTATTAGACATCTGCCTGCCTGCGAGCTTTAATCAGCGCCGTGTTTGTGCGATCGGCTCGGTGTTAAAACCGTGAGTACGTACTTAACAGTCCGGTCACATATTACGAGAGCGAGGTTAGAAAACACAGAAAGATTATCGCTCTGTCTGACAAATGATTAAAAATGTACAACCGAGCTTTAAATCATTCATGAGACCAGAACAGAAGCGGCTCGTCTCTGCCTGAAGGTGTCGCCGCCACGAAACGAGAACAAACATCTGCACTGTGAGTCTGAAGCGGAACGGGCGACGTCGTAGGAATGATTCAAGACACAACAACGTGACGAGATGAAAACGATGCTTTGGAGCAAAGTGAGGCTTTTAATAAATACACCAGAGGATGAGACTCACTGCAGCAACAAAACAGAGGAGGAAAAAGAAAAAGGAGGAAAAGAAAAGTAAAAAAGAAGCAGGAAGGTTTCTACAAATTTTCCTTTTTCATAAGCGACATGAAACTTCCACTGGTTTGAAAACAACATAAGTTTTGCTTTTTATACGTTTAGTGACAATTTATTTTCATTGAACCCTTTTTGAAGCAGGACCATGTCTCGTTCACTTGTATCAAACAGTAAATGTGAGTATTTCTCAGAACTAAAATATTTTGTGTCATCAGCAAAAAGAGAAAAACTTAATGTACTTGACACTTCACAAATATCATTAATGTATATAATGAAAGTTTAGGTAATGTATTTGATTTTTGGAGCCTATTTTTTAATGTACTGGCATATTTACAGGAATGTTTACTAATGTACATTTTCTCTGTGTATTCAAACCAATAAACTAAACTAAACTAGGCCCCAGAACGGAGCCTTGCGGGACTCCATATAAAACTTTTTGACTATTCAAAGGCTTTTTTTACGGTCAATGAAAACTCCAACTAAATGAATTTTATTTTCTAATTTTGTTTTAATGTCCTCTGTGATTTTCAGCAATGAAAATGCCATGGCTGTTGAATGATTTCTGCAAAAATCAAACTGATTATCATGCAATAAAAAATACTTTTTGATGAAATCATCAGGGTTTTTTTTTTACATTTTTTTTTCAAAATTGCAAGAGTAAAGATATTTTGACCACTTTCTTTTTGACAGGAAAAACACTTTCAACGACATATAATGTATAAAATTTAGTCCACTTTCCAACTTTTTTTTTTTTTTCTCAAAACTTTTTGGAAATTGTGAAAGCAAAGATACATTTTGGCCACTTTCTTTTTGTCAGGACAAAACCTTGAATTGAAAGACAATAATAATTAAATTTGCTCATTTTTCAACAATTACATTTTTTTTTTTTTTTTAAATTGTCAAAGCAGAGTTAGATTTTGGTCCCTTTCTTTTTGGCAAGAGAATCACTTGTACTAAAAGACATCTAATGTGAAATTTAGTTTACTTTTCAACTAAATTTTAATTCAAAAATTTCTGAAAATAGTGAAAGCAAAGACAGATTTTGGCCAATTTCTGTTTTTGACAGGAAAAAAACCTCTTGCATTGAAAGACATATTAATTATTATTAATTATTATTATTAAAATTAGCTAATTTTACAATTAAAAAAAAAAAAATGGGGAACCAAAAATTAATTTTGTCCACTTTATTTTAGGCAAGAAAAGGCAAATTTATTCTTTTAACTATGACATTTTTTTCCAAAATTTTTGAAAATTGTGACAACAAAAATAGATTGAAGCCACTTTCTTTTTGGCAGGAAAAACACTTGTATTGAAAGATATATTGATTATGTATTTTAATGGTTTGCTTATGCAATCTTTAGTCTTTGTTTTTTGTTTTTTTTTACAATAAACATGTCTAAGCCATCACTGTGTCATGAATATTTGCCTTTTATTTTTAAAATTGTAGCAATAATGTCATTCCCACTGCTTTCATGAAGGTAAAGTGACTCCATAAACCTGCTTCAACCTGCCCAAATTTTTTATCCCTTGTTAGATTAAATGGATTTTGCAAGATCGGGGCTGGTAATCATGAATTTTGTCATGTAGAAAAAGGCAGATTGTTTGTAAAGACAGCTGAATAGCCGTTACTGTGACGCAGTCAGAAGTTGGGAATAAGAGAAATTAGGGTGAGCTTTACTGAAACAGACTGACTCAAAGAGCAGATTTTGAATAAAAGGAACAGAAGCCCGAAGCTCGGAGTGAGACAAACTGAAGCTTCACGGTTCAACACAATCTACAGATGACGCACGGCTTGGCTTACACAAGCTTCCATTCAGAGCAAGGTGAGGCAAGAAGTCCTTGGCTTTTATTCAGCGATAATATAACCAACTGTGGGCAAGTGAAAGGAAGAAAATATGTCTGCAGTGTGTGTGTGAGAGTGTGTGTGTGTGTGTGTGTGTGTGAGCCCGGGCTTTATACAATCTGTTCCACGTCCAAAGAAAAGCTTTTACAGCCAGACGAAGCTCAAGGATATGAATCTGTTTGACATAAAGACGTTTATAAGACGGCGTGTGTTCATAAGGAAGGTTATTCTTTAGAGCCTGAGAGTTTTCAGACAGAATATTCATACAATTCACGTGTTCACCAGTCACGTCTTCACGCTTTTGTGTGAAAGTACAAACCCCGATTCCAATGAAGTTCGGAAAAATGTAGATATAAACAGAATACAATGATTTGAAAATACTCTTCTACCCATAAGTTGATGAATGCTGAAAAAAAAAAGCTGTTTGGATCATTCCACAGGTGAACAGGTTCAGTGGAAACAGGTGAGTCATTATTGGGTGTAAAAGGGACCAGATTCACCACTTTGTCAACAACTGCGTGAGCAAATAGTCCAGCTGTTACAGAGCAATGTTTCTCAACTGCAGGAATTGACGGATTTCATCATCTACAGACCATAATATCATCAAAAGATTCAGAGAATCTGGAGAAATCTCTGCACGTAAGCAGCAAGGCCCAAAACCAACATTGAATGGCCGTGACCTTTGACCCCTCAGGCGGCGCTGCATTAAAAACCCACATCATTGTGTAAAGGATATTAGCACGTGGGCTCAGGAACACTTCAGAAAACCATTGTCAGTTAACACAGTTCATCACTACATCTACAAGTGACAGTTCAAACTCTACCATGCAAAGACAAAGTCAGACATCAACAACACACACAAACGCNGTGATGGTATGGGGGTGTGTCAGTGCCCATGGCATCATGGGTAACTGTCCCAGTATCTGTGAAGGCAGCATTAATGCTGAAAGGTACAAACAGGTTTTGGAGCAACATCTGCTGCCATCCAAGACACTTTGTCTTTTTCAGGGACGTCCCTGATTATTTCAGCAAGACAATGAAACCAAGACACATTCTGCTCCTGTTACAACAGCGTGGCTCCGTAGTAGAAGAGTGCAGCTACTAGACTGACCTGCCTGCAGTCCAGATTGAAAATGTGTGGAACATTATGAAGAACAAAATACAACAACAGAGACTCTGGGACTGTTGAGCAACTGAAGTTGTTCATCAACAAGAATGTGAAATAATTCCAGCTCCAAAGCACACACACACACACACTGACTTCAGTTAACCCAGTGTAAAAATCCCTCCTCCGTTGTTGTGATTATGTTGAGCTTTAAGACGATCAGTCACCCTTTCATCCCTTCATCCTTTCATTCACCCTGAGGTATTACCATGGATTACAGCTTTTAGAATTACTCTCTGTTCATTTATGCTCTTCCTCTTGTTGTTCGCTTGTGTTTGACTCTTATATTTTTCCAGCTGTTCTCTGTTCCTCTACTTTTCTTTGTTTGGTCTGGATCTGTTCATTCCTCCTCATCATCTATTTCTGTAAAGTTTATGATCCATTCTTTCGTTACGGTTTGATTTTCAGACTTTCCCTTTGTTTTCCACTCTTACACCTTTTTGTTTTAATCATTCCTTTTTCTGTCTCTTGTTTCACAGATGTTTTCAGGTCACTTCAAGGACATTTTCTTCCCTCTGGTTTCTCTCAGCCTGGTAATTCCATGTTATGCAGATGATACTGAAATATCAATACAACAGAAACCAGATCTTTATGCTCTAGTATCGATTCTCAAACCAAAATATCGATACTTTTGATACTGTTTTTATTTGAAGTGATGTTAAAAAATGAACAGGAACACATTGGAAAGAAACCAAACTTTTTGAGCTCTCGTTTGAATCACACACGGTTGGGAACTACTTTTTCTTCCACCGGGATAAGTTCATAATGTGTAATCACAACAGTACACTGCTAAGTCTATGTATGGAGCCATTTCAGCTTCTAAATTTATTCAGGTGGGTTTTCTAGTGCATTGATAATTTTAAGTGAATTACACTGAGAAGTTTCTGATAAATTATTGAGAAAAAGTGTGATTAAAAAAACATGATAAACTTAGAAAAAACTGAAAAACTAACATTTTATCTATATATCCATTATTAGTTATCCTGTCTAATGGGTACAACTAGTATCACTATCGGATCGGTAAGGAAATCAGTGGTATTGAGCATCACTACTGTTTATACCAGGACAGAAAAGAAGAAATTAACTGGAAAAGAAAGAATGAGAGATAAAATTCAGAGAAAAACATAGTGAGAGAAAAGACGCCACAACTCGTCTTTTTTACAAATAACACATTAACGGTACTCTTTGCCCTGAAGTGGGCAGCGACACACTCCTCCATCTCCTCTGCTCTCTCCATCCATCCATCCATCCATCCATCCATCAACCTCCTGTGAGTCTAAGTGAAGATCTGAAAGGCAGAGACTCCGGGGGAAGTGACACATCCTGCTCTCTGCTGTTTGCTCCAGATATTTATATCTCCCATCCCCCCCATCCTCCATCACCACCTCTCTCTCTCTCTTTCTCTCTCTCTCCTCCACCTGATGATACCCGTGGGGTCTAAAAGGCCTGAAGGGGAAACTGAAGCTGGTATGAAATTGTCAGAGTCTCTGGTGAATAAATATAGTTATTAAAGGTAAAAACTCTGATCCAGGTAACGACAGCTCCACACTCTGATGGAGGGAAGCTCAACCCCACACGTTTTTCCGTTCTCTGTTGTCTTATTTGTGACACTTCTGCCAGTTTTAGTTAAGGTCTTAAAGAGGGGTATCCTGCTTTCTCGTATTTAAACATGGGTTTAAATAAGGGCTGCGATACGGCCTAAAATCAATACCTCAATATTTTATGGCTATATCCCGATACACGATATATATCTCGATATTTTGATTTCTCCAATAAATAACCATATCAAATATTCAGTTAAACTCTTTAATAAATAAAATGGCACCAGTATAATGATTCAAGCAGATCTTTCAGTCGGATTTCTAACATTTGCAGCCAAAAGGGAAAAATCAAAGTCAGGTCAAGTTTAACAAACCTTTTATTCCAAACCACGCTTAATATTTCATTCAGATTTATTTATCTGGCTGTCTCAAAAGATTTCTTAAATAACAACCATGACAACCAAATAAAATTTGAAATTAATATGAACTAAAGCTGTGGATGACTTTATCTAACTTTCATTTCCATAAATTAGCCACCTGGATATTGTTGTTGGTGGAGAAAGGACTGGGCTCTCATTGTAGTTTTGTGGTTTAATGTTCGTTTTACAATATGCTCTTATTTTGAAGGACACACAGGTTCATACCAGGAAGTTAGTCGGGCGATAAAACGAGACCCAGAATGCTCCATGAACTGTCTGTGGGAATATTTAACATACAACATGACAGTTTGAGGATTCTCCTCCTCCCTCTGTTTACTTTGCAGCTCAGTTTTATTTTTTGTCTGTTATTAGACGTTTGTGTACATTTTATGGTGACGCTGCAAAACATTGCGACAGTTTCTCTTCTTTGCCGTGGAGAGCTGGGAGAGAATCAGGAGAAAATCACACAGGCAGCAAAGCAAGACCAAATACAAAACTCTACTTTAGAAAACGATCCCCAAAAATTCACAACCTGCGACCGACAAGAACAAGATTAGAAAAACAAAAAAAGGAAACACTGAGTTGCCTAAACTTGGCAATTGATAGTTTGTACATCTGGTTAGAAAACCTCTGTGTTGCATCACAAGAGCAAAATGATAAGTCATACATCATTTTGGTGACACTTATTAATAAATGGAATGTATAAACTTAGGGTTTTAAAGATATATGCAATGTTTTGTTGTCTTGAAAACTTTTATAAACGTGACAGAGTCTTGACAAACTGTGAAACTGTCGAAAGTTGTTTTTACAGTTTTGAGGATCTAAAAAAACACTGGAGCTCAATACACACAACTGACTTACTCCACTTATTGCCACCTATAGGTCTGGCATATTCAACCATTTCTGCTTCTCCAAAGACAAAAATTAATGTTTCAAAATAGTCATATATACTGAGTGGGTTTTACAATCACAGTTTGTTAAATATAGGAAAAGTCTGGTCTAATAAACCCCCCCCCCCTCCTTCTCCTCCTCATTGGCATTTAAAAGCTGCATTTTCATTTCAAAGTTTCTTCTCCATTTAACACTTACACAGTTTTTACTTTGGGGCTGAAATGTCACGTATTTCCGCTCTGATGTTCCTTCACGTTTGATATTTGCAGCTCATTGCATCATTTAAAGTGACACGTAGACGATTGATTTGGCCCCAAAAGGTTAGTTCAACAACATCAAAGCCTCGCTGTAATGTACATGGATAAGTATCTGTCTGCTCTCGCTCTCATATCACGTTTTTTACACGTTCGTTTCTCTTTGTTCTTTTCAGATTTCTTCCCTTTTTTCTCAGCAGTCACTTGTTTCTTGGCTTATTTCACTTTATTGGCTCCAAAGGCACGACACAAGCGTTGCAGCGGGACGAGTTGAACATGAACGGCCAATCTGTGGATGCATCTGTCGGTCTTTTAATTTACTTCCATCGCTGAAACACACGGTGTAAACAGCCACAAAGAAACAGAAGAAGGTTTTTTATGGTGTAAACAAAGACCAAAGGCGGCTGAAAGGCACAGGGACACGGGGGGTAATGCAGTATGAAATGAAATGCACAGCAGGGTTCGCTTCTCAATCAGCCTCGACGCCGCCACTCCGATTAAAGAAGTCCACGTTTCGCCGTCTGTTTTCAAAAGTTCTCTTTCTGGACTCCTCGGGTTTTATTTCTGAACTTCTCCGCAGGAGTCTACAGTCTCTCAGATTTCACGTGTTATTACCGACTCTGGAATCCAATTTTTAGGACGTTTAAGTTCACACCCAGTTAATAAAGTCTGAGAAAGTCGGCATCAATATTTGAAGAATTCCCTCTTCCTCCTCTTGTTTCAGCGTTTCTTCTCTTGGCTGCAGGGCTGTGCAGCGGGAGATGAGATGGGATAAGGAGCGCAGGTAAAGGTCAGACCAAGTCCCAAAAAAAAAAAAAGAAAAACACCTCGAAATTCAACTATTTATTGCTGAAACCCAGGAGAGTGGATGGAAAGAGAACGTGTTTCCTGTCCACTAAGAGTCAGTCACGACTGTGGTATTTGAGAGACGACCCGCCTGGTTAAACGCTGAAAATGAAGGTTAGATTAGAAATAAAAGAGAGACTTGGTGAGAAAATCACCTCCTTAGATATATTTATTAACTCTGTCACACGTATAAAAGACGGTGAGTGGAGGAGGAATAAGAAAAGCCACACGAGGTGCAGAGAGCAGCGGTGATTAGAGGAGTAAATAAATCAATTATGGCGTTTGTTGTGCGTTTGTGCCCCTGAGGTAAGTAAACAGTTAAGCTGCTGTGATCCATCACTGTCACTTTATTCTCTTTGGAAAACAACCACAGTGAGACAAACACACACACACACACACACGTCCAAAAGCATTATCCTGATTATAAAACAACTTTAATTAGCTTTGCTGGATCCTGAAACTGAGGATATGACCCAAAATGGTTATTTCTGTGAAGCTAAAAGATGGTTTCTAAGTCTTAAACTCTCATTGGTGCTTTTGTCGCAAATATTTAAAAACTTTCATCAAGATTTTCTGTTGATAAACAAATGTTGTATTTGTTGTTTGGTGTTTACAGTTTATGTTGTTTCATTTGCCTGCTTCAAAATTCTGTATTATTTACATCACAGTGTTTTATTTCAACTCCCTGTGTTAAAAGATTAAAAATTTTAAAGCTCCAGTAAGTAATTTTTGGGGATCTTGATAGAAAGTGAAACTGAAAGCAGACAACACAAGAAAAGCTGTGCAACAAAACTGAATATCTCTGTAAAGTAATTTTTTCATATACTTTGAAAGTTAGAAAAATTACCAGTAAAATAAGATACATCTTTTACATTTTTTTTATTTATAAAACACTTTAGTGCAAATAAAATGTGGGCAAAAATGTTCTGACAGTGACTGAAAAGAATGATAGTGAAACATATTCAAAAGGAAGATTTCAGAGTGGATGTTACTTCACACCTATATATTTTTTTTTTTATCGAAACAGTTTCAATAATGATTATTAAAAACAAACAAACCCTAAGATAAAGTAATATTTAGCAAGAAAATTATACATCAAGAAACAAAGACTTAAAGAGGTTAGGACAGAAGTCAAATTTGAATGAAAGCACAAAAATATACCAAAATACTAAGTTAAACTTTGTTTTAACTTTGTCTACAGGGGGCGCCAAAATCATCACCATCATCACAAAGTGTCTTAAAGGAACTTTTGGATATATTACAAATTTAATTATTTTCAAACAGTTTTTCAGGTGTGCATTAGTCTCGACTCTAAAATATTTCCTAGACATATACAGTTGTGCTCAAAAGTTAAAACCCTCCAGCAGAATTTCATCATGACAACAGAAACTTTGTGATCAAAAGTTTCCATCCCCCTGTTCTTAATAGCGTGTATTCCCCCTTTAACATCAATAACAGCTTGAAGTCTTTGTGCTCGTTGTGGATGAGGGTCTTTATTTTCTCAAAAAGCCTCCAGTTCCTGTAAATTCTTGGTCTGTCTTGCATGAACTGCAGGTTTGAGATCTCCCCAGAGTGGCTCAATGATATTGAGGTCAGGAGACTGAGATGGCCACTCCAGAACCTTCACTTTGAAATTGTATTTTGTTTCCATCACTGTTAGAACAGCTTGAACTTTTTGGGACACTTGGGCTGTGATGCGTGAACTACAGGTTGAGGTCAGGAGACTGAGATGGCCACTCCAGAACCTTCACTTTAAACTGTGTTTTGTTTCCATCACTGTTAAAACAGTTTTTTTTAAACACTTACATATTACAAAAGATTTAAAAAAAATCAAATTACCGCAAGTTTTATACATTTGAAGGTGCTTTTAGCCTATTTTCTGTTTGGTTGTGTTTGTTTTTATCATTATTATTGTTTTGTTTGTTGTTTTTAAGAGTTGTTGCTTGACTTCTGGGTCTGGCAATAAAAGTAAGGATGATATTTTCAGCCTTGTTGCATTGCTCTTGATGCTTGTTAAGCTTTTTTCTGCTTTGGTTTCTGTTTGTTTTGTAGTTTCCAAAAATCACTGATTGGAGCTTTAATCAACACTTGGGGTCCAAATCAAAATCAACAATATGCAAAATTAAAATAAAACAAAAACAAAACATAACGTGTTTAGCTTTCAGTTACATTTCTATGCAAAAGTAATTATTCATTTTCCTTTTACACAATGTTTGTATTTCTCATCATATTGCTAAGCTAAGTGCTTGAACAGTGTGTCTTTTATTCCTGATTGAGTAGAATTGTAAGCAGCTTAACGATAACGTGATGTAAATGATAAGTTTGGTGTAATTTTATATCTGTTTTGCACCCAATTAGTTGAAGTTTCTTCCTCTCTGCTGTTTTAAACTCACCCTGTCAGCGTTTTCTCTGCAGCTTTAAACCTTCTGTCTGAGCCTGCTAATTTATTTCCTGCTGCAATTATTGGAAAACTAATTTGAATAAACTGTACATTTGATATGATTAATTGTACAACTTTTAATCCCAATTAGCTCCCTGCTGCAGTTTCATTCATTATTCCAGTCACTGGAGAAAAACAACCCCCTAGTACAGCAATAAAAACAGAAATGTAATAAATACCAAAGTGAAAGTCCTCTCTTTTTCCACCCTGGGGGAAGAACTGCTGCGTGGCTTTTCGCTCCTTTTTTTCCACCCTGAAAAAAAACACTTGTGATACTTTCAAAGGCTGGAAACAAAGGGATTTGACCAGAGGACATGTTTTGTTGTTAATCATTGTTCATAACTGAATAAACTTCCAAGGGAAAACTGAGTAAAAAAAAATATAATCTGTGAAAGCACAAGCAAGCCGGGCACATCAAACAGAATACGCATCAGTGATTCACACACAGCTACTCCCACATGCACCGAGCAAACACACGGAGACTTTGTGCGAGATAAATTCTTTCAAACACCATTATAGAATGCAAACCATTTACGGGCGGGCAAACACACACTGCTGTCTGCGTATCACACACACAGTATCCAGTCCACTGCACGAGCATCAAACTCCATCCTCAAATGTTTACTGCAGAAACTATCACATATTTAGATTTCAAACGGACACACACACTCACACTGTCACACACAGAGACAGCTGGAGGTGACCCGTCCACGCACAGAGAGGGTTTAAAGTCCATATCACACGTACTGATCACACAAAAGGAGGATGAGTAATAAAAGGTTCCTGGAGGAGCCGTTTTTTAAAACATCAATCAGCACAAAGCGCTCGTCCTCGCTCATCAAGCTGCTGCACTGCGGGCTTTTTATCCAACGCCATCCATCAGCAGCTCAATTTCTCATATCTGGCTGAAATCCAGGAACATATAGCTGACAGTATGGACTCATAAATGGTTTCAATTTCTATGGAAGATGGATGGGAAATTGTTGGATCAAATTAAAGTGAATACAAAGCAGGTGATGAACTCAGTTACAGCCAGAACTTCACTGAACTCATATTTCATAGAGTCATATGAACTACAGTCAAGGTGAGTCCGAAACTGAAAGCACAGACTTGGAAAATTAACACATAAAGTTAACTTGTTATTAATTCAAGATTCATTCGATCTGGTTTTTCTCTGAACAGTAGTTTGGACAAGGACATTAAAAAGTCACCACTCACTAAACAGATGGATGGATTGATGAATACAAAGATAATGTCAATGTCAGGTTTATTTATATGGCACATTTGAAAAGAAAAAAAAACAGCGGCCAACCAAAGAGCTTTCGAGTGGTTAATACGCTGATTGGTAAAAAAGGTCCACGGGTTAGTTCGAGCATTAGTCGGTTGATTTGTTGGCCAATTGGCATATTGGTTCACTGCAAAAACTGAAATCTAAGCAAGTCATTATGTCTTATTTGTAGTAAAAAATTGTCTTATTGTTCTTAATTTGAGCCACATTCACCAGACCAGGTCATAAAAATGTCTTATTTCAAGTTTTTTTTAAGACAAAAATGAGGTGTAAATTGCTTGTAACAAGTCAAAAAAAATCTGCCAATGGGATAAGACGAATTTGCCTGGGAAGTTTCTTGAAATTAGAAAGATGTCTTAAAACAAGAATCTTTTATCTTATCCCATTGGCAGATTTTTTTTTTACTTGTTACAAGCAATTGATGCCTCATTTTTGTCTTTAAAAAACTTGAAATGAGACATTTTTATGACCTTGTCTAGTAAATGTGGCTCAAATCAAGAATAATAAGACAAATTTGACTAAAAATAAGACATAATGACTTGCTTAGATTTCAGTTTTTGCCGTGTTGGATGGTTTGATGGTCCATGGGTTAGAAAACATTGTTGGTGAGTTGTTCTGTTTGCTTTTTGGTTTGTTGATTCATAAATTGGCTTATAAGTTGTTTGTTTGGTTAGTTGATTGGTCAGGTGGTTTGCTGGTTGGTCTATTGGTTGTAGGTTCATTGATTAGTTGGTTGGTTAAATGGTTGATTGAAAAGTGCATTGGTTATTTCTTTGGTTGGTTGGTTGGCTGATTGGCTGGTTTGTCCATGGGTTTGTCAGTTTGTCTGTTATTATTTTTTGGTTGGTTAATTGGTCAGTTCATTTGCTGGTTGGGTCCATAGGTGGTTGATTGACTGGTTGGTTACAGGGTTGGTTGACTGATCAGTAATTGGTTTGTAGGTTGGTTGGTTGTTTATTTGGTTGATTGACTGGTTTGTTTAGGTTGGTTGTTTGGTCTGTTTGATGATTGGTCGATCTAATAGGTTTGTTTGTTGGTTGGTCTACTGGCTGGTTAGTTGACAGGTCAGTTGTTTTGCTTGTTCATCCACTGGTTGGTTGGTTGGTGAAATGGAGGGTGAACTAATCAGTACATTGGTTATTTTTGGTTAATTTTATCATTTTGTTGGTTGGTTGATTGACTAGTTTGTCTATTGGTTTGTTTGTTGAATGGTTGGTCCATTTGCTGGTTGGTTTGCCTATCAAGTTGGTTGGTTGGTTGGGTGATTGATTAACTGACAGGTTGATTAATAAGTTCACTGGCAATTTATTTGGTTGGTCTATTTAATGGATGATTGGTTGGTAAGTGGGTTTATTTGTTGGTTATTTGTTTTTTTGTTTTATTTGCTAAATCTTTCTTAAATCGATTCAACGGTCAATCGGTTCGTTTGTAGGTTTGTTGTTTGTTTGGTCTTTAGGCTTTTTGGTCAGTTGGTTTGCTTATTCTTTGTTTGGCCTTTGGTTGTTTTATTAGTTTGTTTTTCATTAAGTCCATATGTTGATTGATTGGTAGAAAGTTTAGATGGATAAAAGATGCTCATATAAATGTGTCTGAATCTGAAGGTCGAGGTTCATCCAAGGTCTCACTTCCCATGAAACCAGTGATGTCACTTTCCTTTTGTCCTAAAATCTCATCGTGATTATTTTCATGTCTACAAAGTGAACACGACATGCAGAGGTTGAAAAAGTCTTTTCTTTTATCTTTGAGGCGACAGACGGCAGAGAGAGAGACCCACTGATGAGTGTGACAATACGGCAGCCTTCACCTTCAATCCACCTCCTCAACACTGAAACACACACACACACACACATCATACACAATACATGCAGCTCTGGTGGCACTTGATAGCTGCCGTGACGCGTGAAGTTTTATTGTGTTGGGTCCCATCACATCAGGAGAAGCGGCTGCTGAGATAAATGGAAAAAACTTTCTGACCTTGACATCTAATGATACTCTTTAAAAAAGTGAAGAGTGGAAAAATAATTAACAGGCAGATCTACGAGAGGATTTCGAGTGTTTTCTTTTGCACGATTTTAGTGTCTGACCTGAAATCACATTCCCCAATTTCCCCTGTCCAAGCTCAAACTAATCTGATGACAAAGAAATATCTCCTTTATATACACTGCCTGGCCAAAAAAAAAAGGTCATGCACTCTAATATTTCGTTGGACCGCCTTTAGCTTTGATAACATTCGCTGTGGCATTGTTTCGATAAGCTTCACAAGATTTATTTCCATCCAGTGTGTCATTAATTTTTCACCAAGATCTTGCATTGATGATGGTAGAGTCTGACCGCTGCACAAAGTCTTCTCTAGAACATCCCAAAGATTCTCAATGGGGTTAAGGTCTGGACTCTGTGGGGGACAATCCATGTGTGAAAATGATGTCTCATGCTCCCTGAACCACTCTTTCACAATTTGAGCCCGATGAATCCTGGCAGTGTCATCTTGGAATATGCCCGTGTCATCAGGGAAGAAAAAAACCCATTGATGGAATAACCTGGTCATTCAGTATATTCAGGTAGTCAGCTGATCTCATTCTTTGAGCACATACTGTTGCTGAACCTGAGCAACTGCAGCAACCCCAGATCATAACACTGCCCCCACAGGCTTGTACAGTAGGCACTAGGCATGATGGGTGCATCACTTCACCTGCCTCTCTTCTTACCCTGATGCGCCCATCACTCTGGAACAGGGTAAATCTGGACTCATCAGACCACATGACCTTCTACATTCCTCCAGAGTCCAATCTTTATGCTCCCTAACAAACTGAAGCCTTTTTTTCTGGTTAGCCTCACTGATTAGTGGTTTTCTTAAAGCTACACAGCTGTTCAGTCCCAATCCCTTGAGTTCCCTTCTCATTGTGCGTGTGGAAATGCTCTTACTTTCACTATTAAACATAGCCCTGAGTTCTACTGTTGTTTTTCTTCCATTTGATCTCACCACACGTTTAAGTGATCGCCGATCACCATCATTTAGGATTTTTTTCCGGCCACTTTTCTTCCTGGAAGACGATGGGTCCACACTATCCTTCCAGTTTTTAATAATGCGTTGGACAGTTCTTAACCCAATTTTAGTAGTTTCTGCATCAATCTCCTTAGATGTTGTCTCTGCCTGATGCCAATGATTTGACCCTTCTCAAACAGACTAACATCTTTTCCACGACCACGGGATGTGTCTTTCCACATGGTTGTTCAGGAAATGAGAAGCATCTCATCGCACCAGTTGGGGTTAAATAACTTGTTGCCAGCTGAAAGATAATGACCCATGCAGTAATTATCCAATAGGAGGCTCCTACCTATTTGCTTAGTTAAATCAAGGAGGAGACTTTTTTTTTTGGCCAGGCAGTGTATATCAGCACATGGTTGAGTATTTATATCCCAAAAGGCGGAGCTGACTATAAATTCTGGTGATAAAATAAGAAAGGAATGAGTGGAGACGATGAGGAGTGACTTCCAGACAACATTTATAACCTGCTGTGAAGATACTGTCCTGGAAAATATTTCCTTTTTTTTTCCACCTTGGATTAGATTCAGAGACTTTGTTCAAAAACAATTTTTCACATATGGGTTTGGAAACATTCAGAGAGCACAGCGCTCATAAATGTTATTCTTAAATGTTGCTGCTGCTGCTGCTGCTGCGCTGACATCTCGGTCTGCGAGGCAGATTAAGAGCTGTGAGTTTCTCCTGGTTGTAAATCTTCCCTCTGACAGCTTTGCCTGTTCTCCTCGGCTGAGCGAGTGGAAGCCAAAAAAGAAAAAAAAAACCTGACAAACAAAGAGACCTGTAGGACTTAAGTTTCAGGCTTTTGAAGAAGAGACAATGAAGCTAACACAGCTGTCAGAGCTGGAAGAAAGCTGCGATGACTTTACAAGGCGTTGTGTCTTCTTTCTGTTTTCTTTCCAGGAGATTCTTTACAAAGAGACTCATCGACACCAAGACAGAGAGGTGGAAAAAGATGTTGCCTTATACAGACATAAACCATAATCGCACAGCTGTTTTTTATTCCCAGACGGAAAGATTGGAGTCAACTCAAATGATGTTGTATTGTCAAAGTCCTGTTTCTGCCTTAAACTGTCATTATTATTTTTTTAAACATGGCCACAGGCTGTTAAGTTTGGGAAATGGGATATAAATCCCACAAATATACTAAATTTTTTATTAGCTCCTCTGTTTAGAGCAATGTTTCTCAACCTAGGGGTCGTGACCCCACATAGGGTCGCCTGCGATCCAAGTGGGGTCCCCTGAAATATCTAGTATCTTGTACTTTTTAAAATTAAAACACAACACATTGAACAACTGTATTCTATGTCTTCATATTTTTTATAGCATTTTCCTTCAGTAGTTTAGTATTTTTAGTATCTTATTATTAAGTGTTTTGGCAATTTAAACATTTTATTATGAGGTATTTTATTTATTCATAATATTTCAGCATTTTAAGTCTTTATTATTAATGTTTTAGTATTCAATTTTTTTTTAAATTAAGTATTTCATTATTTTTAGTATTTTAGTATCCAAGCAATTTGTTTTCTATATTTTATTTCCCTTAGCATTTGGAATATTAAGCAGTCAACTTAATAAACATTGCAATTTATGAGCAAAATTGCTATTTAAAATGAAAATAAAACAGCAAATTTTCACTTTTTTTTCGTTGTAATTTAGTCAAAGAATGTGAATTTTTGAAGTTGAAAACTACAATGAAAATAAATCATTGTTTTATTTTGGAGTCAAATAAAACGCCCATATTCTGGAAATGGAAAAAAGCATTTCTGTTGATGCATTTTAATTTGAATTCTGATCACTTTGATTGCACTTTGCCTGACATTTGTGTGCGTGAATGGTTGTTTGTCTATATATATAGGGATTGACTGGCCAATCCAGGGTGTACCCCGCCTCTCGCCCAATGACAGCTGGGATACGCTCCAGCCACCCGGGACCCTGAATATCAGAATATACAGTTAAGAAAATGGATGGACTTTCTGAATGAATAACTCTGATTGGTCCATTGTACACTCTCCGCTCGTCTCTACACGCCGTCGTTTGATTACAACGAAATCAAACACCTGCGACCAAAAGGAGTCACAGACTGTATGATTTATGCTGAACGTTCCTCCCCGGACGCTCAAACACTCAAACACTCATACCACCAGGGCTTCGTGTTCATATATAACGAGTTTGTAACTCTCTGTTTCCATTGATTCTGACAGTCGACGCGGGAGAGGCGTTGAATCATTTATGCAAACGACAGCGGCGCCTCTGAAACCCCTTCATCCCATCTGAACGGCGCCTGTCTCCCTTCGCTCTCGTCCTTTTGTGGCTCTCTCTGCTTGATTTGAATTTCTCAGACCATGTCCTTTTTAAATGATTACAAAAAGCAGAAGAAAGACTCGCTGGATGAAGTGTGTGTGTGTGTGTGTGTGTGTGTGTGTGTCGAAGCCCTCTGGAGAGTTTCCCTCCAACACGGTGACGTTATTGAAGATTACAAAAAAAAAAGAAAAAGCAGCACACTCAACACTCTGACACTTTCTTGATGTGCTTGCCTGGCTTTTTAAAAAAACTACTTCACTAAAGTAAGGCTGACAAAACAGTGGGGACCCCCTGGGGAGGAGCGACAGAAAAGCAGGAGTGAAGTGGAGAGGAGGTGAGGAGGGGTTCGGGTATTTTAATTGCAAAGCTTGTTAGCCTTTTTTCTGCTGTTAGCGCCGCATTAGCATGTCATTATAAAGCAGGCGATGATTGACAGACAGCCTGAGGGAACGCACTCTCTTTATGTGTCATTATTTCTCTTCAATACATGTTCAGATTAAGACGTGTGACATTTTTTCGCTGACAATTCTTCACCAAATCAATCCTCCTTTGAGAGAATTTCAGGTTTTCACAACTTTGATTCTCCTCCAGACGTCTCAGCAGGGGGGGGTCGGAATAAAAGACCATTCCCAACAAGGTTAACAACAATCATTTCAACAATTTGGTGTCACACTTCCCTCTGTATGAAAACACAGGGGGCGTGTGGAAAGTTAATTTGGGTCTGGGGCGTGGTAACGGGCTGTCAAGTACGTGTCCCGGTGTCAGAAAGCACACATATGCTAATTAATTAGCTTTATATTT
>RPOG01001950.1:0-21181 GCA_008086565.1 Thalassoma bifasciatum
TCTCTCCTCCTCTCCTCTCTCCTCTCTCCTCTCTCCTCCTCCTCTCTCCTCCTCTCTCCTCCTCCTCCTCTCTCCTCCTCTCTGCTCCTCTCTCCTCTCTCCTCCTCTCTCTCCTCCTCTCTCCTCCTCTCTGCTCCTCTCAGGGATCCTCCTGGTTGGTCCTCCTGGAACAGGAAAGACTCTCCTGGCTCGTGCCGTAGCTGGAGAGGCAGATGTGCCGTTTTACTACGCCTCAGGGTCGGAGTTTGACGAGATGTTCGTGGGCGTTGGAGCGAGCAGGATCAGGAACCTCTTCAGTGAGTTCAGTCAGAGAAGGAGGCGCAGTTAGAGGAGAAACCTGTTAGTAACACTGTGTGTGTGTGTGTGTGTGTGTGTGTGTGTGTGTGTGTGTGTGTGTGTGTGTGTGTGTGTGTGTGTGTGTGTGTGTGTGTGTGTGTGTGTGCAGAGGAGGCCAAAGCCAGTGCTCCCTGTGTGATCTTCATCGATGAGCTGGACAGTGTTGGAGGAAAGAGGATCGAGTCCCCGATGCATCCGTACTCCAGACAAACCATCAACCAGCTGCTGGCAGAGATGGACGGGTCAGTGAGTCCTTACCAGCACTGAGGAGAGACGAAAGAATCAGTCACACACACACACACCTCATCATCATCATCATCATCATTATTCTCTGTTTCACACACAGGTTCAAACCTAACGAAGGCGTCATCGTCATTGGAGCCACAAACTTTGCTGAAGCTCTGGATAAGTGAGTTCATTTCATTTTTTCATAATTCTGGTGCTGATGATGCTGCACGGTGGCAGCAGGTAGAGCTGCAGCCTCACAGCAAGAAGGTCGTCGGTACGATTCCCCGTTGAGCATGGTTGGCCTTTCTGTGTGGAGTTTGCATGTTCTCCCCGTGCATGTGTGGGTTCTCTCCTGGTTCCTCCCACAGACCAAAAACACGTTAGGTTAACTGATTATTCTAAATTGCCCGTAGGTGTGAGTGTGTGTGTGAATGGTTGTTTGTCTCTATGTCAGCTCTGAGATTGACTGGTGACCAATCCAGGGTGAACCCTCTCAACCAATGACAGCTGGGATAGGCTCCTCCCACCAGCCTGAACAGCAGGATAGACGGTTAAGAACATGGATGATGCTGAACCCAGCCTTAAAAATAAAAGTCCCAATCAGTCTCATCACAAAAGGAAGCAAAGCACAAACAAAAAAGAAACAAATAACCAAGAAGCAGCCTTCACAAACAAATACCTGAGTCATTTACACTCACATTAGAAAGTTTTACCAGCTCTAGACTTTAGTGAATCCGAGAAAGTCTTTTCACTCTCTGGTTTAATCTGAATAAGCGTGTTTGTGTGTTTCAGCGCACTGGTTTAATCTGGTTTAATCTGAATAAGCGTGTTTGTGTGTTTCAGCGCTCTGGTTTAATCTGGTTTAATCTGAATAAGCCTGTTTTTGTGTTTCAGTGCTCTGGTTTAATCTGAATAAGCCTGTTTTTGTGTTTCAGCTCTGGTTTAATCTGGTTTAATCTGAATAAGCCTGTTTTTATGTTTCAGCGCTCTGGTTTAATCTGAATAAGCGTGTTTTTGTGTTTCAGCGCTCTGGTTTAATCTGGTTTAATCTGAATAAGCGTGTTTGTGTGTTTCAGCGCTCTGGTTTAATCTGAATAAGCGTGTTTGTGTGTTTCAGCGCTCTGGTTTAATCTGAATAAGCCTGTTTTTGTGTTTCAGCGCTCTGGTTTAATCTGAATAAGCCTGTTTTTGTGTTTCAGCTCTGGTTTAATCTGAATAAGCCTGTTTTTGTGTTTCAGCGCTCTGGTTTAATCTGAATAAGTGTGTTTTTGTGTTTCAGCGCTCTGGTGAGGCCGGGAAGGTTCGACATGCAGGTGACGGTTCCTCGCCCTGACGTGAAAGGACGCACTGAGATCCTGAACTGGTACCTGTCGAAGATCAAAGTGGATCCTGGTGAGTTTTTAACTTTGAGCCTGTGAAAGACTCTTTGTTTCTTAAAGTTTCTGTCACAGGAGACTTTAAGGTGTTCGCTCTGAGAAATGTTTCCTGTTCTTTTCTCAGCTGTTGAAGCAGAGATCATCGCCCGCGGTACGGTGGGTTTCTCGGGGGCGGAGCTGGAGAACCTGGTGAACCAGGCGGCCCTGAAGGCGGCGGTGGACGGGAAAGAGATGGTCACCATGAAGGACCTGGAGTTCGCCAAGGACAAGATCCTGATGGGTGAAGAAAAGCTCAGTGTTTGTTAATGAAGCCTGAGGATGACTGAGCTCATCTTTAACCCCCCCATCTCTCTTTACCCCCCCCCAGGCCCTGAGAGGAGGAGCGTGGAGATCGACAAGAAGAACAAGACCATCACAGCGTACCACGAGTCCGGACACGCCATCGTGGCCTACTTCACCAAAGACGCCATGCCCATCAACAAGGCCACCATCATGCCGCGCGGCCCCACGCTGGGACACGTGAGCCCCCCCTCGCTCTAACTCTCCTTCAGCCCCCCTCACTCTGACTCTCCTTCACCCCCCCTCACTCTGACTCTCCTTAACCCCCCCCTCACTCTAACTCTCCTTCAGCCCCCCCCCCTCGCTCTAACTCTCCTTAGCCCCCCCCCGTTGTCTTTTTGTTCTCACCCCCCTGTTTCTGTCTCAGGTGTCCATGCTCCCAGAGAACGACCGCTGGAGCGAGACGCGCTCGCAGCTGCTGGCTCAGATGGACGTGAGCATGGGGGGGCGTGTGGCCGAGGAGCTGATCTTTGGAGACGACTACATCACCACAGGTACGGGGGGGGGCAGAGAGAGAAACACAGAGAATCAGGTTCATAAACCTTTAACCTTAAAAACAAACTTTCTTTTTGTTTCAGGAGCTTCCAGCGACTTTGACGGAGCCACAAAGATCGCAAAGATGATGGTGACGAGGTTCGGCATGAGCGACAAGGTTTGATTTATTTATGTTTTATTAAAGTTATTCAAGAGCAACAAGGTTTGACTTATTTATGTTTTATTAAAGTTATTCAAGAGCGACAAGGTTTGACTTTAATTATGTTTTATTAAAGTTATTCAAGAGCGACAAGGTTTGACTTTATTTATGTTTTATTAAAGTTATTCAAGAGCGACAAGGTTTGATTTATTTATGTTTTATTAAAGTTATTCAAGAGCGACAAGGTTTGATTTATTTATGTTTTATTAAAGTTATTCAAGAGCGACAAGGTTTGACTTTATTTATGTTTTATTAAAGTTATTCAAGAGCGACAAGGTTTGACTTTATTTATGTTTTATTAAAGTTATTCAAGAGCGACAAGGTTTGATTTATTTATGTTTTATTAAAGTTATTCAAGAGCGACAAGGTTTGATTTATTTATGTTTTATTAAAGTTATTCATGAGCGACAAGGTTTGATTTATTTATGTTTTATTAAAGTTATTCAAGAGCAACAAGGTTTGATTTATTTATGTTTTATTAAAGTTATTCATGAGCGACAAGGTTTGATTTTATTCAGTTTTCTCACCTGAGCGTTACCTGCTGGAACCATCAAAGTCAGTTAAACCCTATCAGGTCATTTTTAATTCATTTTAGCCATAATTTTATTTCTCTGACTCCATGTGGACTTTTGTTGTTAAAAGTTTTTTTCATGAAAAAAATCACACGACTTAAATTTCATTTTTCGCAAGTCAACAAAAGTTATTGAAATAATAAAAGTGACTTCATGTTATCTAATGGGCATTTAAAGGGTTAACAGTCTCTAGTTTATTTAATCAGGATTAAAGTTCACTGAAAGATTTGAGCTGAAAACAGTAGAGAAACATGTTCAAATGTTAAATATTTCTGACAGTTTGTGGTAAAAGTTTTTGTTGTGGTGAGTCTGTAAATGGTTATTAAAGGAGCAGTGACGGTTAATTACAGGTGAAGTCTCAGGTGAGTGATTCTGCTCTGATTCATTGAGCTGGGAATAAAAACTTTCTTTAACCCACCATTAACTCTGAGACAAAGAAAACCTCTCTGCTCTGTTTGGACGTTTGTTCCTCTCTGTTTTTTCTTTCTTCTCTGTTTTTTCTTTCTTCTCTGTTTTTTCTTTCTTCTCTGTTTTTTCTTTCTTCTCTGTTCTTCGTCCTGACCTCTGTGCGTCTGTTCTTTGTTCCTCTCTGTTCTTCTTTCTTCTCTGTTCTCCGTCCTGACCTTTGTGCGTCTGTTCCAGCTCGGTGTGATGACCTACGGAGATTTAACCAAGCAGAGCCCAGAGACACAAGCTGCTGTTGAACAGGAAGTCAGAGTTTTACTGAAGGTAAAACAGCTGAAACATCCTCTGCTCTTTGAAAATCATCCATGGTTTTATTTCTAATTGTTCCTGATGTTTTTTTCTGGTGCAGGACTCGTACGAACGAGCCAAAAACCTCCTGAAAACCTACAGCAAAGAGCACAAGACGCTGGCGGACGCTCTGCTCAGATACGAGACGCTGGACGCCAAAGAGATCCAGATGGTTCTGGAGGGAAAGTCTTTGGACCATTAGTGACCTCAGAGACCTTTAACAGACGTGTACATAAATATAAATATAAACCAGGCCTTTGTCTCTCTGTCGCCCTCATGTGGCAGAGCTTATTAAGTTAAACCTTCTGTGATTTTATCTCTGGTTCTCCTCTGTGTGTGTGTGTGTGTGTGTGTGTGTGTGTGTGTGTGTGTGTGTGTGTGTGTGTGTGTGCGTGCGTGCGTGCGTGCGTGTGTGTGTGTGTGTGTGTGTGTTCAGTGTTTTTAATGCACCTCCTGGTTGAATCACAGGAACAGAAACTCTTCTCTCCGTCATCAGGACGTCGTCGTTGTTTTAAAGTCAAAGCTGTTTCAGACACAGATGAACTCAGAGCTGCTGGGACTGAACAGGGTCTGGTTCTGGTTCTGGTTCTGGTTGAGTCCTGTGCAGACGTGTGAACACCGTAGGACCTTAAATTACCTCCTGAATGTAGCTGACAGGTGCAGGTGTCTCACCTGTGCAGAGTCAGACGGCTCATAGAGATGTTTCAGTTACAAACTCTGTTTGTTTGTTTATTTATTCCAGTGGCCAAAGAGCTGTTTCCTGTTTTTCTGTTTTTCTGAGTGTATAGTTCAACCTTCATGAGGAATTCACCTGTGACAGAGAAACCAGGGCAAATGTACAGATTCTGTTTGTTTTCTTTGTTAGACTCAGACCTCAAGCTCCAATAAAAGTTTCCTTTACTCATTTATCTTCACTCTCTCGTTCATTCGTTTATTCGTTTATTCGTTTATTCATTTATTCATTAATTCATTTATTCTTTCTGACCCGACGCCTATCTCTACCTTAATCTGCAGAGAAAGGAGATTAAAAATATTTATATGTATTTATGGATTTAAAGATTCAGACTCAGGTAAAGATTCAGGCTCAGGTGAAGATTCAGACTCAGGTGAAGATTCAGACTCAGGTAAAGTCTCAGGTGAACAGTCAGTTCTTTGTCTCCTCTGATCTTCAGGGTTTATAAAAGCTGAGAGCAGCAGCTGCTCCAGGTCAGAGGAGAGAAACACAGGAACAGGAGAGGAACAGGAGAACAGGAGAGGAACAGGAGAGGAACACAGGAACAGGAGAGGAACAGGAGAAGAACAGGAGAGGAACAGGAGAAGAACAGGAGAGGAACACAGGAACAGGAGAGGAACAGGAGAAGAACACAGGAACAGATGAAGAAGAGGAGAGGAACGTTGGACAGCTTGTACAGGGTCAGACGTTGATGGATGGAGGCGTCTGTGTGAAGCAGATTCAGGTTTGATCCAAAGAAAAAAGAGAATAATCCAGAGATGGAGGAAGAAGAAGTCGCTGTTATTGGGATTGGATGTAATTTTCCTGGAGGTAAAATTCACCTGTTTGTTTCTCCAAGTGTTTCCTCCTGTTTTCAGTCTGAATGAAGAGTGTGTGTGTGTGTGTGTGTGTGTGTGTGTGTGTGTGTGTGTGTGTGTGTGTGTGCTCAGTCTTAAAGCAGACCTATGTGTGTGTTTTCTTCAGGTGAGGGGTTAGAGCGTTTCTGGAAAGTTCTCCTTGAAGGTCAGAGTTGTGTGGATGAAATTCCAGAGGAAAGATTTGATCCAACTGTTTGGTTTGATGCTGACGGAGACAAACCAGGAAAAACTCAGACCAGGAAAGCAGCTCTGATCCAAGGGTGAGCTCTAAACCATCAGATTAAACCCAGATTAACTGGTATTTAACTCAGATTAAACCCAGATTAAACCCAGATTAACTAGCATTTAACTCAGATTAAACCCAGATTAACTGGTATCTAACTCAGATTAAACCCAGATTAAACCCAGATTAACTGATATTTAACTCAGATTAAACCCAGATTAAACCCAGATTAACTAGCATTTAACTCAGATTAAACCCAGATTAACTGGTATTCAACTCAGATTAAACTCAGATTAAACCCAGATTAAACCCAGATTAACTGGTATTTAACTCAGATTAAACCCAGTTTAAACCCAGATTAACTGGTATTTAACTCAGATTAAACCCAGATTAACTGGTATTTAACTCAGATTAAACCCAGATTAACTGGTATTTAACTCAGATTAAACTCAGGTTAAACTCAGACTAACTGGTATTCAACTCAGATTAAACCCAGATTAACTGGTATTTAACTCAGATTAAACCCAGATTAACTGGTATTTAACTCAGATTAAACCATCAGATTAAACCCAGATTAACTGGTATTTAACTCAGATTAAACCCAGATTAACTGGTATTTAACTCAGATTAAACTCAGGTTAAACTCAGATTAACTGGTATTCAACTCAGATTAATTCTCTTGTGTGTTTTCCGTGTGTTTCTGTGTGTTTCTGTGTGTTTCTGTGTGTTTTCGTGTGTTTTCCGTGTGTTTTCCGTGTGTTTCCGTGTGTTTCCGTGTGTGTTCCGTGTGTTTCCGTGTGTTTCCAGGCTGAACGAGTTCGACCACCGTTTTTTCGGCGTTCCTGAAGCGGAGGCCGACCTCATGGATCCTCAGCAGAAACTTCTCCTTCAGTGTTCGTACAGAGCGATAGAAAACGCAGGCATCGCCATGGAGACGCTCAGCGGGAGCAGGACTGGAGTTTACATCGGTAACCAATCACAAACCAGAAAGGAACCACGAGTTAACCACGAGTTAACCACGAGTTAACCTGGTTAAAACTGTGTTCCAGGTCTGATGAACAGAGACTACGAGCGTCTGAGCAACAACAGCTCAAAAACCATCAACCACTACAGCGGCACAGGAACCGCCATGAGCATGGCGGCCAACAGACTCTCCTTCACCTTTAACCTCACAGGCCCCTCCCTCACCATCGACAGCGCCTGCTCTTCTTCTCTGGTGGCCGTGCATTTAGCCTGTCAGGCCCTCAAGCTGGGTACTTCATTAAAACTATTCAAAAAACTTTATTTGTCCCCGGGGAAATTAAAACCTGATGCTGATATCTCTAGGAGAATCATGGCTGTGATGATGATGATGATGATGATGATGATGATGATGATGATGATGGTGATGGTGATGATGATGATGATGATGATGATGATGATGATGGTGATGATGATGATGATGATGATGATGGTGGTTGTGGTTTTATTTTTCCCTGCTGTCTCCAGGAGACTGTACCATGGCTGTGTGTGGAGGCGTCAGCTGTATCTTGGAGCCGCGGGTGTTTGTGGCTCTGAGTAAAGCCAAGATGATTTCTCCTGAAGGAACCAGCAAACCTTTCTCCAGCAGAGCAGACGGATACGGCCGAGGAGAGGGCTGTGGACTCCTGCTGCTCAAACCTCTCAAACACGTGAGTGTGAACGAACACGTGAGTCTGAGCGAACACGTGAGTCTGAACGAACATGTGAGTCAGAACGAACACGTGAGTCAGAACGAACGCGTGAGTCTGAACGAACACGTGAGTCTGAACGAACACGTGAGTCAGAACGAACATGTGAGTCTGAACGAACGCGTGAGTCAGAACGAACACGTGAGTCCGTACGAACACGTTAACGTTGATCAGAGTTTATTGACACCAATGCTTTGATCCTTTAATCTGATTCTTCATTGATTCCTTTATCGATGAACACGGATTCAACAGTTTCTGTTCGATTCTGAACAGGAACCAGTTCTTGACTGGTCCTGGTTCCTGACCAACGTTAGACCTGGTCCAGGTCTCTGACTCAGTCTCTGTTTTCCTCCAGGCCGTCAGAGACCACCACCACATCTGGGGACTGATCAGCAAAACAGGCGTAAACCAGGACGGACACTCTGTGACCCCCATCACCAAACCCTCCATGAGCCAACAAGAGGAGCTGCTGAACAGGATCTACTCTCAGGCCCACAGAGACCAGGTCCAGTACCTGGAGGCCCACGGGACCGGGACCCCAGTGGGAGACCTGACAGAGGCAGGAAGCATCTCTAAGGTCCTCTGTAAATCCAGAGCTGCCGGTTCAGGGAGGCTGCGGGTGGGATCAGTGAAGGGAAACATCGGACACACAGAGTCTGCTGCAGGAGCGGCCGCTCTCATTAAGGTCCTCTTAATGATGAAGCACCAGACCTTTGTCCCCACAGTCCACTACTCACAGGACACATCAGCCCTGGACGCTGACGCTCTCAGCCTGAGGGTCCAGAGCACCGTGGAGAGCTGGGGGGCCCAGGGGGGGGCCCAGGGGGGGGCCCAGGGGGGGGCCAGGATGGCGGGGGTCAGCAGCTTCGGGTTTGGAGGCACCAACGCTCACGTCATCGTGCGAGAGAACAGTCGGACGGCGCCCCCTGCTGAGTCCTCTGAGACCGGGCCACAGCTCTTCGTGCTGTCGGCGTGCTCGGAGAGATCCTTCTGCCTCACGCTCAGCGACACGCGGCGGAGGCTCCGCAGGAATCCAACCGTCGACCTGCGGGCTCTGACGTACACGGCGGCGTGTGGGAGGAGTCACTCCAGACACAGGTACAGGAAGAGCTTCGTCGCCTCCTCACCCACAGAGTTAGAGCGTCAGCTGACGGACACGGACGCTGAAGTGACGCTGTCAGACGTGCGGCTGGTCTTCGTGTTCAGTGGTAACGGGGTTTCCTACAGGGGCATGTGCCGCCAGCTCTTCGGAGCGTCCGCCATCTTCAGAGCGAAGGTCACAGAGGTTCAGGATCTGTTCCAGACTCACGGAAACATCCGGATCACGCCATGGTTTTCTGGTGACGCTGATGAAGATGGTTTCAGTCGACCTGACGTCGTTCAGCCTCTGCTTTTCGCCGCTCAGGTCGGTATCGCCGCCGTCCTGAAGCAGTGGGGGGTCAAACCGGACGCCATGCTGGGACACTCGGTCGGCGAGGTGGCTGCCGCTCACTGCTCAGGTTTCCTGTCTCTGCAGGACGCCGTGAAGGTGTTGTTCCACCGCAGCACGCTTCAGAGCAGAGTCACAGGAGGGAAGATGCTTGTGGTCGGTAATGTGGAGGTGGCGAAGGTTTTAAAGACGCTGTCAGACGGCGTCTGCGTGGCTGCGATGAACAGCCCTCGCTCCTGCACGCTGTCAGGAGACGCTCAGGCCGTGAACCTGCTCCGCCAGCGTCTGCAGTCTGAGTTTACAGGTGACACCATCTTCCTCCACCAGCTGGACGTGCCCGCGGCGTACCACAGCCGCCACATGGATCCCATACTGGAGGACGTTCAGAGCGCCATCCATCCTTTCACCGCTAACGTGGAGGCGTGCAGACTTTACTCTACAGTGACCGGAGAAAGACGCAAAGATGGCGACTTCCTCACAGGAAGCTATTGGGCCAGAAACGTCAGAGAGCCCGTTTTATTTGAGCGAGCTCTGCACGCCGTCGTCAGAGAGCAGCCATCGAAGAGCGGCGTGGTCTTCGTGGAGATCGGCCCTCGCCGAGCGCTCCACAGGAACATCCTGGAGACTCTGGGAAACAACGCCGCCGTCCTCCCGTCAGTGCAGCCGCAGAGGGACCAGCACGCCATCCTGTCCACGGTGGGGAGGCTGTTCGAGCTGGGTCTGGACGTGGACCTGGGTCAGGTCTTCAGGGGCCGCGAGGCTCCGCCCACGGCGTTTCCTGTTTATCAGTTCGACAACAGGAAACCTGAGCTGAGCTTTGAGGCCATGGGGAAAACCGACCAATCATGTGATTTCTCTCATCATTCACTCATCTCTCAGGTGAACCGCAGTGAGGTCACATGTCACCTGTCTGCAGGGACCGCCCCCTTCCTGTGGGAGCACCAGAGCCACGGCGTCCCCATCGTCCCAGGAGCCGTTTACGTCGAGCTGGCGTTCGCCGCGGTGATGGAGAGTCTCAGACCGAAGAAACCAGTTTCTCTGCTGCAGCTCAGCGTCAGGTTTGAGCGCCTGTTTCCTCTGAGCGCAGACGCTCATCAGCTCACAGTCAAACTCGACCACGGCGAGGGCGAGGGTTCGTTCACTATCCAATCCTCAGGAGCGTCTCACGCCTCAGGGACGTTCAGGTGTGCAGAGGGACGGCTCGTGTTGGAGGAAGCAAACATCAGCCTGGAAACCATCAGTCAGAGGTGTAAACAGGTGATGACGGCGGCGGAGGTTTATGCGGCGCTGTCAGACGCCGGGTTTGAGTACGGGCCGTTCTTCAGGCGCCTGCAGGACGTTCGCTTTGGAGACGAGTTCAACGAAGCTTTGACGACGGTGAAAGTGTCAGGTGAGCTCCTCAAACACCTGCACAACTTCTTCCTGCACCCCGTGCTGCTGGACTCTTTCTTACAGATGTCGGCGGCGATGGCGGTCAGACGACTAACGGCTAAACATGGATTCCCCTCCGCCATCGGCAGCGTGGTCGTTTCAGCGCCGCTGCAGGAAGACATGGTCCTGTACTCACGAGCCACTCAGGTGAGTCAGGATCACCTGGAGGTTTGTGGGAGCTTCTGCGCCCCTGATGGGACGGTGCTGGTGGAGCTGGGGGGGGTCAGGGTCTCCTTCCTGGATCAGGGCTCAGACGTCCGGTCCTGGTTCTTCCATAATGAAACGGTGTCCGTGCTGCAGGAGGCGGAGTCAGACGGTCTGAGGATGAAGGTGCTGGTGTTTGAGGACGACCTGGGGATCTGTGCAGGTCTGAGGCCGCTGCTTCACTCAGAGTCTGTGTTTGTGAAGAGCGGACTGAAACCGGACCAGGTCAGAACTTTGGTTTCTCGCTCCATGAACACGGATCTGGACCTGGATGGCGTCCTCTTTGTTTGGGGGGTTGAGGACCTGAGTCACCTGCCCCCTGACAGGGTCCTGGACTCGTTGGTGACCTGCTGTGAGACTCTGCGACAGATCGTCCTGGTCCTGAAGGAGCTCGAACGCTCGCGCTGCGTCCGAGTCGTCACCTTCAGGTCGTCAGAGAAACTCGTGGATCAGGTCTCTGCTGGTTTCGTTCTGACCGGTCTGATCCGAGCCTACGCCGCTGAGGTCTCAGGTCTCTCCTTTCAGCTCATCGACCTTTCCTCGCTCACCTGTGAAGACTTCCAGACTCTGGTCCAGGTGATGAAGACCAGCAAACACCAGGAGGTGGTGATCAGCGGCGGGAAAGCTTCGACCACAAGGATCCGGCGGTCACCACAGACAGAACCGTGCGCCGAGGATCCTCAGGACTTCACCGTGTGGACGTCTGATCCGTACAGGATGACTCACCTGTCCGCCGCCCCCTCCCACCCTGAGGTGAACACACTCCCAGAGACACACGTGGAGGTGCGGCTCACCTGTGTGTGTGTTCATTCAGACGATTATTTCCCAGTGTCCTCCTCTCACCTGAGCCACGGCCGCACGCTTTACTGGAGCAAACGGGCGTCGCAGAACCACAGGCTGATGGTCCTGGACTTCAGGGGGGTCGTCACCGCTGTTGGGAGCGCCGTGGATCACCTGAGAGAAGGTGACGTCATCGCTGCGTGTTACCCAGTTCCTGCCTCAGCGAAGGTGGTTCTTCCTGCGGCGGCGTGCTATGACACGAGGACGCTCCCCTTCCTGAAACGCACGCCGTGTGTGTCGTACTTGGTGCTGGCGTGGCGGATCCTGCAGAGAGTCCTGCTGAAGGTCCGACAGCCCCGACACCTGCTCCTGGTCTCCTCCAACCCCTCCTCCGCTCTGATGAAGGTTTTGGCGTTGACGGCGAACAGATCCGGCTGGAGCGTTTCCTCCTCGACTCACTTCGGACCAGGTTTGAGTCGGAGCGGCGTGCTGGTGTTTCTGCCGCCGTTCGACGCCTCCTGGCAGCAGGTTTCTGACGCCGCTGGTCCTGAAAGGGTCGTGGTTTTTGTGTGTGGTGACTTCATGTCGTCCTCGCCCTCAGTGAACGCGATGAAGAGTGAAAACATTCAGGTTTGTAAAGTCAACATGGCTGACGTTCTCCAGAGAACCGACCTGCAGGAGCAGAACCGGAACATCTGGACCTGGATCAGGTCTCTGGACTTGGACTCTCTGTCTCTGAGGGCGGAGACGCTTCAGTCGACCTGTGGAGACGAAGCTCAGACCGAGTCAGAGTCTGAATCTTATTTCACATCAAACACGGTGAAACTGGTCTCTCTGACAGGATCCGACCCCCCAGAGTCCAGGATCCTCATGAGACCTGGTCCCCTCTTCAGACCTGACGGCGTGTACCTGGTCTCTGGCGGACTCTCTGGTCTGGGTCTGGAGACGGTGAAGTTCATCGCGGCTCAGGGTGGAGGTCGAATCGTGACGTTGTCCAGGAGGAGTCTGAGCGAGGACTTAGAGTCAGAGTTGGTTTTTCTTCAGAGGCGTCACGGCGCCACCGTCCTTAACCTCCGCTGTGATGTCACTGAGGCCGAGCGGGTGCGAGACGCCGTTGCTCAGGTGGAACAAAGGTTCCCGTCGTGTCCAATCAGAGGCGTGTTTCACAGCGCTGCAGTGCTCCATGACGGGATGATAGAAACTCTGGATCAGACGCTCTTTGAGAAAGTCCTCAGACCCAAAGTGAGCGGCGCCCTGAACCTGCACGCCGCCACGCTCCACAGGAAGCTGGACTTCTTCGTGTGCTACTCCTCCATCTCTGCGTTCATCGGGAACACCTCCCAGAGCAACTACACCGCCGCCAACGCCTTCCTGGACTCGTTCTGTCACTACAGGAGGAACCTGGGCCTCCCCGCTCAGTCCATCAACTGGGGCCCCCTGAACCTGGGCCTCCTGCAGAACCAGAACCAGGTCCAAAGGTTCCTGGAGGCCAAAGGCATGAGCATCATGGGAGTCAGCGACGTGAGGGCGGCTCTGAAAACATGTCTGCTGACGAACAGACCGCAACAGGTCGTCTGTAAGTTCAACTTCAGGAACCTCAGCGTCCACGTGCTTTCCCAGAATGCATCTCTGCGAGAGCGTCTGTCAGCGTTAGTGGAGGCGGAGCTGAAGGATGACATCAGCGATGATGTCAGCTGTGATTCTGCGGTCCAGAGTTTGTCCTCGACTCGTGAGCGAGTGCGGAGGATCCTCAGTGAGATCAGCCATGTTGGCGTGGAGGAGCTGGACGAAGCGTCGGCGCTGAGCGCTCTGGGCGTCGACTCCATGTTGGCGCTGACGCTGCAGAACCAGATCTTTCAGGAAACGGGCGTCAACGTCCCCGTGGTCAGAATCCTGGACCCAAACTGCACCCTGGGAAATCTGGAAAATATCGTTCAGGACGAGAAACGACGTTAACTGAACCAAAACGAAACATCAGCTGATGGAGAGAGAGAGAAAAAGACGGATTCATGAACGTTTTTATCTGACGCATCGTTTTGCTCTCATTAAAGTGGAAAACTGAACTTTAAACACCTGGAATCAGACTTTCTCATGTTGAAATTAATCATGTGTCTGAAATAATAATATTTGACTGAATCTTGAAAACCTGTTTTATTAAAGCAAAGACAGTTTATTGAAGTTTGAACAAACATGACATTAAAAAAAGCTGAATCTGATTTTTATCGACCGTTTCTTTCATTTATTTATTTTTAATAGAAGATCCATGAACATTTCTGAAAATAAATATAACTATTTGATGAATAAACCAGCTGAAGCTTAAAGATAATTAACAGAGCAGTCAAAGCTGTTTTTTATCACAATACAAAGAACCTGATCACTGAGGTACAGGAGTTAGAAAATAAAATATAAATAAACTGTAAACTAAGAATGAATGAAAACACTGAAACTCGTCACCCTAAAAAGTTCCAGATGAACTTTAAATCAAACTTTTTCTTTAGTAAAAGAAGAAAAATCAAAGAACACACTTGAGTTCAAACAAAGTGAAAATAAGATCACAGACTCAGAAAAAATGTGTTTAACACGTTTTAAACTTGAATCCAAAAATTAAAGAAACGCTGTTAGAATTATAAATGTTCCTGACGTGTGTGAAATGAGTCTCACAGGATTAAAACAACACAAACAATGAAAATAAACAGAATCAAACAGAATCAAACCGCTCAGATGAAAAGTTTCTCTGACCTCAGAGTCTGACACTTCGCTCCTTTTACAGCCGAGTTTCCTGAACCAGAGCCGGGTTCAGTGTTTCCTTCCTCAGTGTTTCCTCCTCCCTCAGTGTTTCCTCCTCCCTCAGTGTTTCCTTCCTCAGTGTTTCCTTCCTCAGTGTTTCCTTCCTCAGTGTTTCCTCCCTCAGTGTTTCCTCCTCCCTCAGTGTTTCCTCCTCCCTCAGTGTTTCCTCCTCCCTCAGTGTTTCCTCCTCCCTCAGTGTTTCCTNGCGAAGGTGGTTCTTCCTGCGGCGGCGTGCTATGACACGAGGACGCTCCCCTTCCTGAAACGCACGCCGTGTGTGTCGTACTTGGTGCTGGCGTGGCGGATCCTGCAGAGAGTCCTGCTGAAGGTCCGACAGCCCCGACACCTGCTCCTGGTCTCCTCCAACCCCTCCTCCGCTCTGATGAAGGTTTTGGCGTTGACGGCGAACAGATCCGGCTGGAGCGTTTCCTCCTCGACTCACTTCGGACCAGGTTTGAGTCGGAGCGGCGTGCTGGTGTTTCTGCCGCCGTTCGACGCCTCCTGGCAGCAGGTTTCTGACGCCGCTGGTCCTGAAAGGGTCGTGGTTTTTGTGTGTGGTGACTTCATGTCGTCCTCGCCCTCAGTGAACGAGATGAAGAGTGAAAACATTCAGGTTTGTAAAGTCAACATGGCTGACGTTCTCCAGAGAACCGACCTGCAGGAGCAGAACCGGAACATCTGGACCTGGATCAGGTCTCTGGACTTGGACTCTCTGTCTCTGAGGGCGAAGACGCTTCAGTCGACCTGTGGAGACGAAGCTCAGACTGAGTCAGAGTCTGAATCTTATTTCACATCAAACACGGTGAAACTGGTCTCTCTGACAGGATCCGACCCCCCAGAGTCCAGGATCCTCATGAGACCTGGTCCCCTCTTCAGACCTGACGGCGTGTACCTGGTCTCTGGCGGACTCTCTGGTCTGGGTCTGGAGACGGTGAAGTTCATCGCGGCTCAGGGTGGAGGTCGAATCGTGACGTTGTCCAGGAGGAGTCTGAGCGAGGACTTAGAGTCAGAGGTGGTTTTTGTTCAGAGGCGTCACGGCGCCACCGTCCTTAACCTCCGCTGTGATGTCACTGAGGCCGAGCAGGTGCGAGACGCCGTCGCTCAGGTGGAACAAAGGTTCCCGTTGTGTCCAATCAGAGGCGTGTTTCACAGCGCTGCAGTGCTCCATGACGGGATGATAGAAACTCTGGATCAGACGCTCTTTGAGAAAGTCCTCAGACCCAAAGTGAGCGGCGCCCTGAACCTCCACGCCGCCACGCTCCACAGGAAGCTGGACTTCTTCGTGTGCTACTCCTCCATCTCTGCGTTCATCGGGAACACCTCCCAGAGCAACTACGCCGCCGCCAACGCCTTCCTGGACTCGTTCTGTCACTACAGGAGGAACCTGGGCCTCCCCGCTCAGTCCATCAACTGGGGCCCCCTGAACCTGGGCCTCCTGCAGAACCAGAACCAGGTCCAAAGGTTCCTGGAGGCCAAAGGCATGAGCATCATGGGAGTCAGCGACGTGAGGGCGGCTCTGAAAACATGTCTGCTGACGAACAGACCGCAACAAGTCGTCTGTAAGTTCAACTTCAGGAACCTCAGCGTCCACGTGCTTTCCCAGAATGCATCTCTGCGAGAGCGTCTGTCAGCGTTAGTGGAGGCGGAGCTGAAGGATGACATCAGCGATGATGTCAGCTGTGATTCTGCGGTCCAGAGTTTGTCCTCGACTCGTGAGCGAGTGCGGAGGATCCTCAGTGAGATCAGCCATGTTGGCGTGGAGGAGCTGGACGAAGCGTCGGCGCTGAGCGCTCTGGGCGTCGACTCCATGTTGGCGCTGACGCTGCAGAACCAGATCTTTCAGGAAACAGGCGTTAACGTCCCCGTGGTCAGAATCCTGGACCCAAACTGCACCCTGGGAAATCTGGAAAATATCGTTCAGGACGAGAAACGACGTTAAGTGAACTAAAACGAAACATCAGCTGATGGAGAGAGAGAAAACAAAAGACGGATTCATGAACGTTTTTATCTGACGCATCATTTCGCTCTCATTAAAGTGGAAAACTGAACTTTAAACACCTGGAATCAGACTTTCTCATGTTGAAATTAATCATGTGTCTGAAATAATCATATTTGACTGAATCTTGAAAACCTGTTTTATTAAAGCAAAGACAGTTTATTGAAGTTTGAACAAACATGACATTAAAAAAAAGCTGAATCTGATTTTTATCGACCGTTTCTTTCATTTATTTATTTTTAATAGAAGATCCATGAACATTTCTGAAAATAAATATAACTATTTGATGAATAAACCAGCTGAAGCTTCAAGATAATTAACAGAGCAGTCAAAGCTGTTTTTTTATCACAATACAATGAACCTGATCACTGAGGTACAGGAGTTAGAAAATAAAATATAAATAAACTGAAAACTAAGAATGAATAAAAACACTGAAACTCGTCACCCTAAAAAGTTTCAGATGAACTTTAAATCAAACTTGATCTTTAGTAAAAGAAGAAAAATCAAAGAACACACTTGAGTTCAAACAATGTGAAAATAAGATCACAGACTCAGAAAAAATGTGTTTAACACGTTTTAAACTTGAATCCAAACATTAAAGAAACGCTGTTAGAATTATAAATGTTCCTGACGTGTGTGAAATGAGTCTCACGGGATTAAAACAACACGAACAATGAAAATAAACAGAATCAAACAGAATCAAACCGCTCAGATGAAAACTTTCTCTGACCTCAGAGTCTGACGCTTCGCTCCTTTTACAGCCGAGTTTCCTGAACCAGAGCCGGGTTCAGTGTTTCCTCCCTCAGTGTTTCCTCCCTCAGTGTTTCCTCCTCCCTCAGTGTTTCCTCCCTCAGTGTTTCCTCCCTCAGTGTTTCCTCCCTCAGTGTTTCCTCCTCCCTCAGTGTTTCCTTCCTCAGTGTTTCCTCCCTCAGTGTTTCCTCCCTCAGTGTTTCCTCCTCCCTTAGTGTTTCCTCCTCCCTCAGTGTTTCCTCCCTCAGTGTTTCCTCCCTCAGTGTTTCCTTCCTCAGTGTTTCCTCCTCCCTCAGTGTTTCTCTCAGCGTTGACACTGAGGCCGTTGGATCCAGAAGCTTCACTAAGGGGACGTTGACTCCTCGCTCCTGAAAGATGGCGTTCTGAAGCGTCATGGCCTGCATGGAGTCGACTCCTAACGTGGAGAGCAGGCGCTGGTCCGTCAGCTCGCTCTGGTCCACGCCGCTGATCTCACAGAGCAGAGAGAGGATGAACTCTTCAGCAGAAACCTTCTGAGCCGGTCCAGGTCCAGGTCCAGGTCCAGGTCCAGGTCCAGGTCCAGGGTCCGGGGCCCTGCTGAAAGCCTCCTCCACCAGAGCGGCGAGCCGCGCGGTCAGGGCTTTGTTCTGCGACAGGATGTTGAACCTGATGTTCCTGAAGTGGAACCTGCACACAGCTTGTTGAGGACGATTCTGTAAAAGACTTTTCTCCAAACTCCTGTGAAACTCGGCCACGTCCAGAACCATCATCCCTTTGGCCTCCAGAAACTTCTGGAAGCGGTCCAGGTTCAGCAGGAGGCCCAGGTTCAGGGCGCCCCAGCTGATGGACTGACCCGGCAGACCCAGTCTGCGGCGGTACTGACAGAACGAGTCCAGGAAGGTGTTGGCGGCGGCGTAGTTGGTTTGGGCTGCATTTCCCAGGAAGGCGGAGATGGAGGAGAAGCAGACGAAGAAATCTAACGGGCAGCGCGCGGTGGCGTGGTGGAGGTTCAGAGCGCCGCTCACTTTGGGTCTGAGGACTTTCTGAAACAGGGACCGGTCCAGAGTCTCCATCAGCCCGTCATGGAGGACCACAGCGCTGTGAAACACGCCTCTGATTGGACGGTGAGGAAACTTCTCTGTGATGGTTCTGAAGGCTGTTTTTACCTCCTCAGACACGGACACGTCGCACGCCACGGTCAGGATGCGGTTTCCGCACTGACTCTCCACGCCGTGGATCTGTTTCTGTGCGTCTGGAGACGGTTCGCTCCTGGACAGGATGAGGACGGCGCCGCCTCCTCGCTGAGAGATGAACTTCACCGTCTCAAAGCCCAGACCTGACAGACCGCCGGACACCACGTACAGAGCGCCTTTTCTGAACAGAGGTTTCTGTGACGGCATTGTTGGGACTTCAGACCGTGGACCGTTAACGTTCTCCTCCAGAACGACCACGGGAATTCGCTCTGCGGTGAAGTAGGACGACGGTTCCTCTGTGATCTTCGTGTTCTCAGGTCTCTCTCTCTGAAAGACGAAGCTCTGCAGAACAAACTTCCTGCTCAGACTCAAAGATTTCATCCAGCGATAAACGAGCGGCGCCTGAACGCTCAGCGACCCCTTTTGTAGAATAGCTGACGTCTGAATCATCTGCACATGAACTTTTTCCTTCACAGCGTTAAAAACTTCCTGATCCAGCAGCGACTGAGAGTCACACAGGAAGACAACGTGTTTGACGTTTGGGAAACTGCAGATTTTAAGAACCAGAGATTCATAAAACGGAGGCAAAACAACGAACGCATCGATCCGATCCACGCCTGCGAACGCCCCGTCACACTGAGAGCCAACGATCACGTTCCAGCCTGATTTAGAGGAAGTTAGAGACAAGACTTTGAGCAGAGCCGAGTCTGGTGCAGAGGAGAGGATCCCCAGGTTCTGTTTCCCTCGGCTCAGGGCCCGGCTCAAGACTCGGGTCAGGACTTGGCTCAGGACTCGGGTCAGGATTTCCCAGGACAACACAAAGAAGGAAACACAGGGTTGGTTCAGAAGGAACGGGAACTTCTTCGTGTTATAGCAGACGGTCTCTGGTACCCTGACTCTGCTGGACGCCACCACAGGATAACAGACCGCCACGTGGTCTCCCACTTTCAGCTTCCTGACCGATTTTCCAGCGGCTGTGACGGGTCCACTGAAGTCCAGAACCAGGACTCTGTGGGTCTGAGACGAGTGTTTGCTCCAGTACAACGTTGGACCAAACCTCAGGTGAGACTCACTAACAGGGAAGAAGTCCGACGTATGGACACAAATCTTAGTGGGATGGATTTCAACTGAGGTGTCACCGATGGGCTCGTTCACCTCCTCAGAGTGGGCGGAGCTTAACTGAATCATCTGATGAGCGTCAGCTGTTTGAAGGACGTACGGCTCACACGCTGAGGAGGAAAAACCGACCAATGAGCTGTCAGGGACAACAGGAGGAGAACGGACGATAGACGGTTTCAGAACCATCCCGTCTTTAACCACCAGCTCCGGGTACGAGCTGCAGGGACAGGACCTGAGGACCTGAGAGAGGACTGCAAGGTCCTCTGGAGATGCAGAGTGGATGTCAATCAGCTGGAACTGAAGGTCTGGGATCTCGGCGGCACATGACCTCACCATCCCCGACAGAACGAAGCCGGGGTTCACGTGGTCCACGGTGACGTCAGAGGAGCAGCAGGTGATGGTTCTGATCGGGTTCAGGAAGTGGATCCGCTTCAGCGTCAGGACGACTCGACGAAAAACCTCACAGCAGTCCACCAGACTCTGCAGGACCACGTCAGGTCCCAGTGAGGTCAGATCCTCTTTACCCCACAGGAACAAAACCTCATCAAAGTCAGCACCTGACAGACACACGGACCCACGGGTCAGGAAGTCTTTGAGTTGTGAGTCAGGAACGAACCGAGAACTGGGGTCCAGATACCGTCTGAGGCCCTCAGAGATCCCCAGAGGATCACTGAAGACCAAAGCCCTGGGAGGGGGGGCAGACGTGACCCCCATAGGGACAGGACTGAAGACGTTATGATAGAAATACTCCTGGACCTCCTGAGACCCAGACCTGAGGTACCTGACGACCACGTGTTTCACCTCCACCAACACTCGGCCGCCGCCGTCACAGAAACACCCACAGACCTGGAAGTGGTGGGGGCCCACCTCAGTGGCCCTCAGGTAAACCACCATCTCGTCCCTGAGGGGCTCACACACCGTCAGACTCCCTATCCTGGAGGGAAATCCTGGTCTGCCTGAAAAACCGTGCTCCACCGTGACCGGGAGCAGCTGCATCAGGAAATCCAGAACCACAGGGTGGATGTAGAAGTCCTGCAGCTGAGACCGGACCCCCTCTGGGACCGTGACCACCGCGCAGACCTCCTTCAGGTCCTCGCCATAGTGCACGTCCCCCTTGTTCTGGAGGACCTCCCCGTACTGGAAACCCCCTTCAGAGAGGTGTTTGTAAAAGTCCTGAGCACTCACCACGGACCTGCATCTCTTAAAGATGGCGCCCAGAGAAATGAGCGGCTCCTCGATCGCCCTCTCTCTCTGCGAGCGCACGGCGCCTGAGGCGAACGTGGTGGAGGACGAGAGCACGGTGAACCTGGTCTCCGTCTCTGCGTGGTGGAGGTGGACTCTCATGTCCGGTGGGTTCTGGGTCAGGAGGAACGGGCTGTGGAAACTGACGCTGAGCTGCAGAGATCTGAGCGCCACCTTCGGTTTGGCGCTGATCATGAAGGCAGCCAATCCCAGCTCGGCGTAGAAAGCCCCGGGGATGATGGGAACGTGGTTGTGTTTGTGTTCCCTCAGGTAGAAGCAGGATTCAGACGTCAGGTCACAGCTGAAGGCGTTTGGGTCACTTCCTGTCTGGAACAGCAGGGGGTGAGGACGCGCGTCGCTCTGAGCCGCGGCGATGATCACGTCTCGCACCGAACAGTCGAACTGGTACCTGGGGATCTGCAGGGGCGTGGTCTCAGACCCCCTGAAGAGA
>RPOG01001950.1:21990-104987 GCA_008086565.1 Thalassoma bifasciatum
CCCCCTGGGCCCCCCCCTGGGCCCCCCCCTGGGCCCCCCAGCTCTCCACGGTGCTCTGGACCCTCAGGCTGAGAGCGTCAGCGTCCAGGGCTGATGTGTCCTGTGAGTAGTGGACTGTGGGGACAAAGGTCTGGTGCTTCATCATTAAGAGGACCTTAATGAGAGCGGCCGCTCCTGCAGCAGACTCTGTGTGTCCGATGTTTCCCTTCACTGATCCCACCCGCAGCCTCCCTGAACCGGCAGCTCTGGATTTACAGAGGACCTTAGAGATGCTTCCTGCCTCTGTCAGGTCTCCCACTGGGGTCCCGGTCCCGTGGGCCTCCAGGTACTGGACCTGGTCTCTGTGGGCCTGAGAGTAGATCCTGTTCAGCAGCTCCTCTTGTTGGCTCATGGAGGGTTTGGTGATGGGGGTCACAGAGCGTCCGTCCTGGTTTACGCCTGTTTTGCTGATCAGTCCCCAGATGTGGTGGTGGTCTCTGACGGCCTGGAGGAAAACAGAGACTGAGTCAGAGACCTGGACCAGGTCTAACGTTGGTCAGGAACCAGGACCAGTCAAGAACTGGTTCCTGTTCAGAATCGATCAGAAACTGTTGAATCCATGTTCATCGATAAAGGAATCAATGAAGAATCAGATTAAAGGATCAAAGCATTGGTGTCAATAAACTCTGATCAACATTAACGCGTTCGTTCTGACTCACGTGTTCATTCAGACTCACGCGTTCGTTCAGACTCACGTGTTCGTTCTGACTCACGTGTTCGTTCAGACTCACGTGTTCGTTCGGACTCACGTGTTCGTTCTGACTCACGTGTTCGTTCAGACTCACGTGTTCGTTCTGACTCACGTGTTCGTACAGACTCACGTGTTCGTTCGGACTCACGTGTTCGTTCAGACTCACCTGTTTGTTCAGACTCACGCGTTCGTACAGACTCACGTGTTCGTTCTGACTCACGTGTTCGTTCAGACTCACGTGTTCGTTCAGACTCACGTGTTTGTTCAGACTCACATCAAACTCTCCAAACTCGTCGTCCTCAGGTGTCGGGAGAGGAGCCGGCATAGGCAGACGAGACGACCTCTTTCCAAACGACCAAGGAAGTCCTCTTTAGTAGAACCGAAATGAGTCTCGGTGTTTGTGGGCGCCGAGGTTCTATGTCGACTGCGGAGGTGTGTGTCGGTACCATGTCAGAGGACCTCTGTCGTCCCTTTATAAAACCACAACCACCATCATTATTCATCATCTCTGGTTTTACAGTTTTTCTTTGGTTTAACAGTTTTTCTCTGGTTTTACAGTTTTTCTCTGGTTTTACAGTTTTTCTTTGGTTTAACAGTTTTTCTCTGGTTTTACAGTTTTTCTCTGGTTTTACAGTTTTTCTTTGGTTTAACAGTTTTTCTCTGGTTTTACAGTTTTTCTCTGGTTTTACAGTTTTTCTCTGGTTTTACAGTTTTCTCTGGACCCGGCTGGACTCAGGTACTGACCCTGTTTGATGGCCTGACAGGCTAAATGCAGAGCCACCAGAGAGGAGGAGCAGGCGCTGTCCACGGACAGAGATGGACCCGTGAAGTTAAAGACGTACGACGCTCTGTTGGCGGCGACGCTCATGGCTAACCCTGTTCCTGTCCAATGGTTGATCACAGACGGATGAACGTGAGCCGCGTTAGTCTCATAATCTCTGTTCATCAGACCTGGAGGAGAATATCAGACACAGTTTTTACAGCAGATGTTTTCTGTTCATCACCAGAGTTACTCAACCACAAACTGTTAAAAACGACCTTTACAAAAGAAACTATACAAGTGGAGAAAAGGGGAAAGAAAAATGGGACATAAAACAGCAAAAATGTGTGAAAACTGGGAGAAAACTTCTAAAATGTTCAGAAAGTATCAGCAAATGTTCCTTAAGTGTCAAAAAAAGTGAAAAGTGACTTAAAGGGTTAAAAAGCAGACGTGAGTGACAAAGATAAACACATGAGCTGTTGTTACGCTGTAATTTATGTTTTTTCTGTTTCCACGGAGACTCACCGAGGAAGACCCCGGTCCTGGAGCCGCTGACCTTCTCTAAGGGCAGCCCGGCGTTTTCCAGCGCTCTGTAAACGCACGACAGGACGAGTTTGTGCTGAGGATCCATCTGATCGACCTCTGACTCAGCCACAGCGAAGAACTTATGATCCAGCTCATTAAACCTGAGGAGAAACAAAACCTGCAGATTATTTAACCTCACACTCCGAGGGGTCAGAGGTCAGAGGTCAGAGGTCGTACCCGTCGATCAGCGCCGCCTTCGCCGTGCAGCTTTTTCCCGCCTTGGCGTGGTCGGGGTCGTACCAGCAAGAAACATCAAACCTTTCTCTGGGAATCGGACCAGAACAGTTTCTACCTTCAAGCAGAACTTTCCAGAAACTGTCCAGACCTTCACCTGCACACACACACACACACACACACACACACACACACACACACACACACACATACACACACACAACAGCAGGAGTTGATCAGAAAGTGAGTTTATTGTCAGAACGTTCAGAAACCGTCTTCTTCTGATTCAACACAAAATTACAAAGTTTCTCTGTTTTTCTCTGTTTGCTTTGTTTAATTCTTCAAAATAAACATTTTCATTCATTCAAACATGAGAAACATCAGAAACAGGAGTGTGTGGTCGATGATCCTGAAGTTTAACTCTGTAAGTTTTTCTTTATTTCACTGAGGCTCAGTGAAGTAAAAGGATAGAAAAGATCATTTCTGTCTGACAGGAAAGTGATTTTACATTTATAAAGTTCCACGAGTGGTAAACGTGTGTTAGTAAAGAGGAGAACTTCATTTATTAAACTCAGGCCCAGTTTATGGAGAGCATCTTACAGCTCAGCTCCCACAGTTTCTCCGCCAACACGTCGTCTTTCCCAGCAGCAGAGCAGTTCGCTGGAGCGCAGTCGCTGCAAAAGGAGCCAAACACAGAACGAGAGACGAATTAAGAAGTTTCAGGTTTAACTGTGGAAACAGGAGCTGATCTCAGTCTAATAATAATAATCTAACAATAATAATCTCAGTCTAACAATAATAATCTCAGTCTAATAATAATAATCTAACAATAATAATCTCAGTCTAACAATAATCTAATAATAATAATCTCAGTCTAATAATAATAATCTAACAGTAATAATCTCAGTCTAACAATAATCTAACAATAATAATCTCAGTCTAATAATAATAATCTAACAATAATAATCTCAGTCTAATAATAATAATCTAACAGTAATAATCTCAGTCTAATAATAATAATCTAACAGTAATAATCTCAGTCTAACAATAATCTAACAATAATAATCTCAGTCTAATAATAATAATCTAACAATAATAATCTCAGTCTAACAATAATCTAACAATAATAATCTCAGTCTAATAATAATAATCTAACAATAATAATCTCAGTCTAACAATAATCTAACAGTAATAATCTCAGTCTAACAATAATCTAACAATAATAATCTCAGTCTAATAATAATAATCTAACAATAATAATCTCAGTCTAACAATAATCTAACAATAATAATCTCAGTCTAATAATAATAATCTAACAATAATAATCTCAGTCTAATAATAATAATCTAACAGTAATAATCTCAGTCTAACAATAATCTAACAATAATAATCTCAGTCTAATAATAATAATCTAACAATAATAATCTCAGTCTAATAATAATAATCTAACAGTAATAATCTCAGTCTAACAATAATCTAACAATAATAATCTCAGTCTAATAATAATAATCTAACAATAATAATCTCAGTCTAACAATAATCTAACAATAATAATCTCAGTCTAATAATAATAATCTAACAATAATAATCTCAGTCTAATAATAATAATCTAACAATAATAATCTCAGTCTAACAATAATCTAACAATAATAATCTCAGTCTAACAATAATCTAACAATAATAATCTCAGGCTGAAGGAGGTTAACGTGTGTGATGGGTCAGAACCAGGAGACTCTGAGGGAAAGTTCCTGTTTTAGACTCAAAGTTTCACCACAAACTGAAGAGAAGACGAGGAGGTGACGGCGTTTAGCTTCAGGTTCAGACCAACGACATCATCAGCGCTTTGTTGGTTTGTTCTGCTCTGAAGTGTTTGAGTTTGTCTTTAGTTTGTTTCATTGGCTCAGAGTTTCCCTTTGAGCTTTGAACTGTTTGTGTTTTATAAAGTTTATGCATCATCTTGGTCCAACAATGTTAGAGAAAGAGTTTTAGATTTGATGAGTTTTGATGACTTAAGGTGCGTTTGTTTTTCGTGCCGACAAAAAGAAAACAGTCAAACACGTTTGTGTCGACTTGTTTTCATGTTTCAGGACAAAATCACCTGAGGATGAAACTTTATTCAGGCTCATTCTGGAAGTTTCTGTTGTTGATTTAAAAAGAGTAAACACAGCTGTTTGTTAATAAATGTCTTCACCAACCACGAACCATGAGAGACAGAAAAGTTTTTGTGTTTTCATTCACATTCTGTGAGAAAAGGTAAAGTCACACCTGAACATCAACAGTTTCTTCTAAAACTCTTTTTTACACTAAGCTCAGAAAATCATCATTTCTCTGACAACTCTCACTCATGGAAAACTCTGAAACTCTGTGAGGACCGTGGCGTGTTTTTGGCGTTTGTTACCTGTAGTATCCTCCGCTCTCCTTGTCCAGCGACGGCTCCACGGCGCAGTAGATGGAGGTCTGAGCTCCCTGCGTGGAGTTTTTGGTGAAGGGGCTGACCATCTTCATCATCGCCTGCTGGGGGCCGCTCAGGTGACGCCACAGGTCCGTCTTCACCACGCCGGGGTGGAGCGAGTAGGTGGTCACGCCTGAGCCTGAGGACAAACAGGAACACGATGAACACAGCGAAGGAAACGCTCGCTCCTCCTGGAGGGATCAGGACGGACGGCGTGCGTTTACGTGACAAACGTGGACGCGTGACAAACGTAAACGCGTGACAAACGTAAACGCGTGACAAACGTAAACGTGTGACAAACGTAAACGTGTGACAAACGTAAACGCGTGACAAACGTGGACGCGTGACAAACGTAAACGCGTGACAAACGTGGACGCGTGACAAACATAAACGCGTGACAAACGTGGACGCGTGACAAACGTGGACGCGTTTTACCTTCCAGCCTCTTGGCCAGCGAGCGCGTGAAGAGCACGTTGGCGAGTTTGCTCTGAGAATACGCCGCCTTCTTGTCGTAGCTCTTCTCGCTGTTGATGTCGTCCAGTCTGATGGAGCCCCAGCTGTGCGCCATGGACGACACCGTGATGATCCGCGCCGGCGCCGACTTCTTGATCAGGTCCAGCAGCAGGTGTGTCAACAGGAAGTGACCTGCAGGAGAAGAAACGAGATCGGTGCGTGAGGAAACATGTTTTTGTTCAGTGAAATCTTGGACACGTGTTTGGAAAAACGTTAAAAAAAGGTGAAAAGAGCAAAAAGAGTCTGAGGCGTTGGAGGAAAAGGAGCCGTGTGCAGTTTTTCACCCATGTGATTGACGCCGATCTGCATCTCGAAGCCGTCGGCGGTTTTTCCGTAGGGACAGACCATGACTCCGGCGTTGTTGAGGAGGATGTTGAGTTTGGGTTCGTCTGCAGAAAAAAGAAGAAGAAGAAGAAGAAGATGATGTGTTGTTGTTGTTGTTGTAGTTGTTGTTGTTGTTGTTGTTGTTTATTCTCCTTCTTCAGTCTCAGAGGTTTTTTTTTTGTTTCCTGAGCTTCAGCGTGGTCAAACCTCTGTTCACGGTCTCGGCGAACGCTCTGATGGATTTGGCGTCCGCCAGGTCCAGCTGCATGAAAACCACATCCTGGTTCTCTGAGCTCGCGATCACCTCCTGCACCGCCGCCTCGCCGCGCTCCTGACTCCTGCACGCCATGATGATGCGAGCGCCTGACGGGAAACAGACGAAAGACTTAGAACGAGCAGATTCATCTGTGGACTTTATATTCATGTAAATATAAAACATTAATAATTAAATTATTTTAATTTTAATTGGTTTCATTATTATTATTTTGTTGTTTCACTGTTTCTAATTATCTAAATAAAAATAAATGATTTGTGTATTACACATTACACACTGTTACGTTGGCTTTAGCAACATGTTCAAAAAACAGCAATAAAACTTATTTTTAATTTGAATTTTAAAAAATGGGGGAAACATTCAGTCAGAGCAAACTCTTATTTTAGTAAAATTGTCTTTTCAGTCTCAACATGACCCACATTCAACTTACAAGTTCAGAAAAATGTCTAATTTCAAGTTATTTAAAAAAAAAGTTTAATTCTCTTCTAACAGGTGAAAATAAAAATCTGCAAATAGAGAAAAACAAAAATGCTCTTCAGGTTCTTGACATGAGAATAACTTCTTAGTCTGGAAACTTTTTTCTTTCCCAGATTTTTTAACTTGTAAGGAGGAAATCAAACTTTAAATTAATAATAAACTTAAAATAAGTGACTGGCTAAGGTTTCAGTTTTTGCAGAGCAGGTGAAAGGTGGAGAGCGCCCCCTGCTGTGAGTTCATACATAAATATAACTGTGAATAAATCAGAATCAAAGCTTCTCTGTCTCTCTGCACTTTTTCCTTCAAACTGTGACAGAATAATCTCGGGGCTTTTTCCAGCTCTGAGAGAAAAACTGTTTTATAACCATGATTATTTTGATCTTTATCATCATCAGAGGAGTTTCATAATTTCCTCTAAATCACTGTCATATTTGTCTCCTCCCCCTTTACGACAATAATCAGGGATCAGAGTTTGAGTCACAGTGACGAAGCACAAACACGTTTACTCTTCAGTTTAAAATAAAAAACTATTTAAAGTCTCTGAGCTGCTCCTTAGGATGAGTTTATGAGATTAAAATCTTAACCCCACTCACTGACCCCCCAACACACACACACACACACACACACACACACACACACACACACACACTGACCTCTCTTTGCCAGGTCTGTGGCTGTTTCTTTTCCAATCCCAGTGTTTGCTCCAGTGATCAGGACAGTTTTTCCCTCCAACCTCCGAGACGAGGACCAGGACCCACCAAACCACTTTCTGACACACACACACACACACACACACACACACACACACACACACACACACACACANTAAACCTCTCAGTAAATGTGAAGACTTTTTGGTACAGGTGGGGACTCAGCTGTTTGCATGGGGGGCAGGGTTGTGGTCGGGCTGGTGGATTGTGGTCCAGTCCTGGATTGTCTGGGCACAGGTTTGGGGGGTTGAGGCAGAGTGCACAGTCCAGGCTTGGCGCAGGGCTGCAGTTGGCTGTCAGGTTAGCTTGTGATGGATCATCACTGATGGTGGAGCGAGTACAAAGATGCCTGTGTTGCTCTCAGGGGTGCAGTGGGGAGGGGGTCTGCAGTGTGTCGGAGTCACTCATAACCCTCTGTCATCTTAACCCATTGTCAGCAGAACGAGAGTGAGAGAGAGAGAGAGAGAGAGAGAGAGAGAGAGAGTGTGTGTGTGTGTGTGTGTGTGTGTGTGTGTGTGTGTGTGTGTGTGTGTGTGTGTGTGTGTGTGTGTGTGTGTCAGAAAGAGAGAGAGTCTGTTTAGGTACACTTGTGTCTCATTTGAGGAACAAGTCGTCACTCAGCATTTTGAAGAGGGCACTTAAGATGTTGTTAACAAGAACACATTTGTTTATCTACTGATGATCTTTCTTTCTTTCTTTCTTTCTTTCTTTCTTTCTTTCTTTCTTCCTCCATTTTCCTCATCCATGAGAAGTACATAATTATCAATCTATGACAACAAAACATAACCGTTGCATAATCGTAGTCCTACAGACTACAGACCATCTTGTCCCTAATTTCAAAGTCTCATGAAAACAGTAACAATAATTCATACAAACATTTCAACTTTTCATACTTAAAATAAATAGAAGACACAATACATTCTTGGATGGTGTCCAACTCATTTCTCCTAATGAAGCTAATAAAGATCCGATAATAACTTCATTTAATGATAATGATATTTCTACACAGTTTCAATACATTGTCAAAACTATTCCATAAGGCTACACCACAAACAGAGATGCACATGTTGGTTTTTTTTGTTTTGTTTTGTTTTTTTTTGTGCAGGCTGCTGGAAGTTTCAGCTTCAAGACTAAATAGATATGATTAATGGTTAGATAGATATTAGAAAAATGTCTATTCAAACCATAACTTAGTTAATTAATCTAGACATATTGATGCAATATGCTCATTTATAAAACAGATACAATATTGGAACCACAGTTTAGATTGTTGGTTGTGACTCAGCATTATTTTTAAAAGTAGTACTTCTATCAGCTGTCTGAGCTCACTCATCTCCAGTGAAAACAAATCGGAGCATATTCCATCGGCTGCAACTGCATAATTTTGTGTCTTAGACACTTCCATTCAATGAATAAGTAAAGGGAACAGTCATAATCCTTTGATTTGCTGTTGTAATATTGAAAAGAGTTTTTAATGACACAAGTGAAAGTTCAGTGTGACTGCATTACAACAGAAGGAGCCAAGACGGTTAAAAAGAGCAATCATAAACATTTGTATGACAGACTGAGCATGTATTTGTCCTTCACACGTTTTTGTGTACATGAGTGAGTGTGTATGCGTGTTTAGCAGAAGTTGCCCTGTCACTGTCACTGCCCTCCACTTCCATTCAGTGACAAGCAGCAGGACATTGTAGGACAGCTGGGTTGGGGTGGGGGCTTGGGGAGGGGGAGGGGGGGTCCATCAGTCCTGCTCACCCCAGGTTAGACTCAAGATCATTGCTGACCCAGGAAAGTGACGCCAGGAAATCTGGGATATGTAAGAGGAGAATAAGATAACAACAGTGACAGAGTGTCGATAAGAGGTGGATAAGCATGGATCTTCATCCTATTTGATCCATTGTGATCAACAACAGCCCAGGCGTTCAGTGACATATACATTAATATTTGACTTGAGTTTTAAGGTCCTGTTTTAGTTGAGAATTTTTTCAAACTCAAAATTGGGTCAGCTATTCTTTTTAGCTGAGATTCAGATTCATTTCTTTAGGCTGTAGTCTGTTACACTGGAAAAAGTTTCCAGAGATTTTATTCCAGAAGACATACAGCTTGACCATATAGTAATGTTTCTTTGTAAAATGCACATTTGCTAAATAACAAAAATAACATTTTTTTTCTGGGGGAGGATTTAATGCTTGTTAAAGATCCATATGGGCTCTAATGAGTGAAAATGTTTTCCTGAAGAATCAGAAAATTCTGTCTTTTTTGATTCTCCAATCAAACATTCTTTCCATTTTACTGTGGCTCAATAAGAATGATCAGTTCAGGTTCTTTTGCGTTCCATGTCAGAAAAAAGTACTTTGGCTAGATTTGTCACAATAAACATTTAAAAAAAAATAAAGAGTGCTATTGGTTGTTTAATTTGTGTTCTTCATTGTTCAGTATAACAATTTAAAAGCTTGTTTCTGTTCTTGCCTTTCACTTTAAATAATCTCAAGAAATCAAGGATATAACAAGAAATCATGAGAAGATATGGAAGTATTTTAATGTTACCATCGTGTAGAAGTACAGTCACTCTGAATCATTTTCTTGTTCATCATATAGCAAGAGAATTTGTTTCCCCTGCTGTTAGTGATCAATAAGATTACTTTTTTCTTGATCACTCAGTTGTGTTGTGGTGAAAGTGTTTTTTCTCCCCTGGATTACGTGAACAGAATGTGATGTTCTGTTTACTGTCTCAGAGGCTTGTAACTATCTCAGGAACAACTTTTTGTCCCTCTTTTTAAAATACTCTTTCTTTACAATCGATTGATCTGTACTAGAATTAACAAGAGATCTCTTAATAAGAAATTGTGGATTGAAATTGTATTTAACATAAACTAGGTCCATATTATGTTAACTGGTAAGTTTTAGCCACAGTACTTAACATTACCATTAATTCTTTTGACCACATAAGTTGATTCAGGTATTATTATTATTATTATTATTATTATTATTATTATTATTATTATTATTATTATTATTATTATTATTATTATCATAGTAAAACAATAATGAAAAAAATAAACCACTTTTCCAATGGTCTTTTTTTGCTTTATTCAATAACAAAAACGTATCAGTGTTTGTTCTGGTATGTTTCATGGTGAGCTAAAAGCTTCTCATAGGAGCTTTAAGTCTCATTATTATACAAGTATTTGGAAAACATATCCTTATCATTTTATTTAGTCAGCTAGCATTGTAAAAAACAATTTCAACAACAAACTTGGACTACTAAGAGTCATGTGTCCAGCATCAAAGTTTAGGTAAATTGGACAAAAGACAGGAAAATGTGTTAGATGTAACACTTAGAAGTCTTAATTTTCCTGGTATGTCTTGTTCTGCTCAAGCCTGAACTCAAGGATGTGACTTTATTATTGACTGACAGCTTAAAAAAGGGGGCACTATTACCATGTTATCGCAGACAGCTCCTCACTCTCACTGTGAAAGCTACACGTCCATCACATCATGGTTTTATTATATGATCAAACTGCAGAGCTGTCATCTTCAGATTGTGGAGGTTTTATACTGAGTCCAACACATGAGTGGAGAAAGATGACAGTCAACACAAACACAGTGAAATGGATCCCCTAATTATTCTGAAGCTGATGAATAGGAGCCTCCAAAGCTGTTTTTCAGTCTACGGTGATTCAACTGTTCCTGTTGAGTAATAAAACTTACATAAGCCGCAGTGCTGTCGCATCTGACTGATGTCTAGAGGTGATGTTACACTACTACGGCCCGGCTAATCATGTGGAGAATACTCCCATTCATTCCCCTTCAGAATGAAGTGCCCCCACCTGTGTTTTCATGGGGCTCTGGAGGCTTGGAGAAAGCTTTCTAAGTCAGGGGGGGAAACAGTAGTTCTGTAGCCGAGCCATGCTGCTGCTCACTGGGGCTTTTATCGCAGAGTAATCCCTGTACAACAAACAGAATGGTCGGCATGTGCATACGCAGCTGTCGCCGTCTTAGTGCAAGTGGTGTCATGTTAAATCACAGGAATGGACTGAGCCTCTGAGCCATCCGCTGCCCTTCCCTTCCCTGGCATCCCACTCACTGCGACACTCTGGCACACATGGATAAACAACCATACATCCACATACCTAAATACATAACCTACTTCCTACGAACATACTCTGAAGCATGATCCCCCTGAATTTATTTACTGTAAATAATCTGGCTCTGCTGCTACAAACAACCATTTTATTAACTGCACAGGTATTACAATAAGACTATTGGATGAACAAGAACTTAAAGCAGCAGACGACAGTGATACCTCTACGTGAGAGGATGTAAGTATTTACAGTGAAACTGAGACCTCACAGAAACAAATGAATGAGCACTGCCACAAGGATGTAATGACCCAAGAAACATCAGCATTTATCTGAAGAGGAGCAACTCCATCATCAAAGTATTGTTAAAATGCTCTGATGCTGCTAGACTTGTAAATAGAGCTGGAGACCACGAATCTCAGAGAAAAAGAAGCTTCAGATGGAGGTCATTCATCTCACAAAAAGTCCTCAACCAGTTGTTCATCGCTCCCAGAGGCATCTTTTATTGTTGAGTACAAACTAAGTGGCTCTGGGGTTGATCAGCGATGTCAGTTATCTTCCTGATCAGGACTTTCAGGCTAAACGTGACCTCAATTAAAAGTCATCATGTTTAGTTTCTAAAGGGAAATGTTTCTTCAATCAGAGTAAACCACAATCAGAGTAGCCCCTTGACTCCAACTTTATTTGGGACATGACCCCATTTTTTTGCATCACAATTTTGCTGTGACCCCGGCCACATTTTCTAGAATTAATGTCTCAGCAAAAGTTTGTGGCTTCTTGCCCTAGAAATAACATCGCTCACCTCCAAGAATGCTTACAGTGCCCACTCACTACTTGCCATATCCAGTGGTGTTGCAGACATTTTGAAGGGCAGGGACAAAAGGGAAAAAAAAAAAAGTTAATACAACACGTGTTTTGACTCCCAAGAGGGCATTTTTGTGTATTTTGGTTCCCAAGAGGTCAGTTTTTCATGTTTTAACTAGCCAAAAGGGCAGATTAGTGTGGTTTTCCAACCAGCAGGGTACTTCATAGTTTGTTTTGGCTCCCAAGGCGACACTTAAGCGCACATTTTTTCTCCAAAGAGGGCACTTGAGCACGTTTTCTCATCAACCTCAATTAAAAAGAAAAAAAGCTGCCCCTTGATTTAAGTAAACCCCAGTTCTGTTTTGTCATCTGCTTTCCTCCTCTCATTATTTATCTCCACCCTTATTATCCATCTCCTCGATGCCTCTGGCTGAAAAATTCCCCTGCCTTTATCACTTCTACTGTAGTCCTATCTTTGTTTTTCTCTGGCTCCACTGACCTTCTCCCATGTCACCAGAGGGACAAAATTAGCGACTGGGTTTCTGGAGCGACCAAATAGTCGGACACAACAGAGGGATTGTGTGTGTGTGTGTGTGTGTGTGTGCGCTATGTGTTGTGTGTGAAAGAGAAAAGTTCCAGCCAAACAGATACAGTTTCAAATATCCAGACACACAACCAGAAGAAAGCAAAAGAGGGTAAACAAGCCGAGGCTCGCCATCCTGGAGGCACACAGGGAGAGGACACACAAATATTCAGTGTATTTATTAATGTATTCTTAAAAGTAAATGAACAAAAACAAGCTTATAAAAGTTAGTGTGAGCAATAAAACGGTAAAACACTCCAAAAGTATGTGAGCAATGTATTACAGAGGGTTTCCATCCTAACTATTTCACACAGTAGGAAGTATTGCACACGCCATAGGGGATAAAGGGAGAATGTGTTGAGTTATTCTGGGATGTTCAGATGGAAAAACTGTTTCCATGGAAATATGTGCATTCCCCTACCACTCCCTGGGCTGTGTCATTCTGGCGCTGCAAAGCTGTGGAAGCCATGCTACAGGGGGGTGTTGTGCCATTCTTTGTCTCTGCAGTGTGCGATGTGCCAAACGCCACAGACCAAGCAGGGTGCCATTCTTAAATTGGTGTAAGAAAGAGGAGAAGTATTTTAGTCTGAATGACAGAAGCATTCAATACTTAAGTAAAATACAGGGTCAATACCTTCCTACTTAAATTCATGAAATCTGCCAGTGTTTGAATTGAACTGTTCACTTTTATTAATGTAAGATGAAGTGAATTTGTCCCCAACGTAAATGTTTACTTAGTAAAGCTTTAATTTCCGCAAAGTAAGTTTTCAAAATGAAGAGTGCTGCGTAAAAATAACTGATTGTCTCTTAATAAAAACAACCATGTTACCCAAAGTGGCTAAAGATAAGTTTATTCCTGAGCAAATACAGGTCCTAAGTATAAGGGCAGTGGTCCTCTAAGTTGATACATTAGAGGTTGGAAGCTGGAGTTATGGGTGAGAAACTAATTTGTGATGGTTGGTGTAAGTAGGTCAAATGTCAAGGTCTGTAGAGGGCAGTAACTTCCAGAGGTGCAAATGAAAGACAAGGTGTGAACTGGTGCATTGGTGACAAGAGTAATGGGCAGCCATGGCACATTGACTCTGATGCGCATGGGCAGCAGTGAATGGCTGGAGTGAATTGTTAAAGAGTGAAAAGTTAAAGCTGGTCATCATTTGTCAGGACACAGTGAACATCACAATTTGATGTGTGTGGGGCTGCGTAACTTTAGACCAGTCAGGGTTCCCATGCTGGCCCCTGTGCGCTGCCAAAAGCCCCCATGGTGGACTAGTAGTCTTAAGAACTGGACCACAGAGCAATGGAGAAAAGTGTCCGAGCGCAACAATAATTTTAGCATGTTGACTTGTTCTTTAAATTCCCCGATCTCAGTCTCAATGAGCATCTCTTGGATGTACTCGACAACTAAGTCTGATCCATAGAGGTCCCACTTCACTTTTTGGATTCAAAGGATCTACTGCTAATGTATGGGTGCCAGATACTTTCACATTTCTCAAGGGGTCTTGTGGCTGATTGGTGTACATAACACAACAGTCCAGAGCCTCTTTCCCTCATATTTCCTTCATCTTTCACTTCCCAATATTAATCATACATCCTACTTTTACTTGAGTAATTGTTGTAATGCAGTCGTTCATGCCTCTAAGGCAGTGGTTCCTAAAGTGGGGGTCGGGACCCTTTGGGGGGTCCAGAGACAGTGATAGGGGGTCGTGGAATGTGTCCCAAAATCAAAAACTATGAACAATTCATGAACATTTTGTCCATTATTGTGAGAATAAAAGCAAAAATAGGGGTGAAAGATAAAATTAAATTATGTAAACAGAAAATGTTTTATCTGTTTTTCACATTTCTTTGTTGAAGTTTGATGCTATGAACTCAGCAAAGTGCACATTAGTCGGTAAATTTTCTACTGATCAGTTAAATCAAATATCCTCGGAGGGGATATTGGTTTCTTTTGTCTGTTTTTGGATTGTCCCATTAGTGTTGTACTACAGCAGGGGGCCGCCAGTCTCTAATGCTGCAATTTTGGGGGTCACAGGCAGAAAAGTTTGGGAACCCCTGCTCTAAGGCAACAATGTACTTATTTTGTAAGTTGTATTTACATTTAACTTCACATTCTATTTCAGAGTAAACTCAAACAAATATCAGCTCTGGCGACTTGACTGCCTTTACTTTACTGCCCTCCAAAAAATTCATCTTACAAATAAAACATAATCAAAATCGTATACCTATGATTATGGAAATCAAATGTCTTTGACCAATGATGTTTTTATTTGTTGTGACATGATATGGATGTCCCTGGTGCTAACTTTTCCATATGAGATTGATTGCTGGTGTTATGGTGTTTTGACCTTCAGTTGGGAGGTGATAGCTAGCCAGTGATATTGAAACTTTTGACAAACGTGTTTTCACCTGAAATGGTTGCTAGTTACAATCCTCCTTCTTTTTGCGCTGTTCAGGAGGGTCAGTGGATGCTTGTAAAGTTCCAGATCGAGAGCTTCACAAGGGACTTTCCCCACTCCAGGAATACTCCCTAATGATTTATCATCACTTTAGCAGCACCCTGGGGTAACATAGTTACAGTATTAATGCACACGATAGGATTGCCATAATACAGCTGGAAATTGTGGAGGGTAGGGTAGTCTGTCCCTCCTCTGGACACAGCCAGAAATAAGACGAGCACGGGAAGAGAACAGTAAGTAAGCAGAGGAGAGTTGCAGGTGCCGGAGCTCAGTCAAGGAGAGGACACACAACAGCTGGCCCGTCTAACAATGACTTATTCTCCAACCAAAATGCACACAATGCACACAAAGTCCTCACTAATGGTTACTGTGCATCAACTGGTTCTTTGGTCACTAGAATTAAACAATAACCCACTAACTCTTCAATGCTTTACAAAACTTGTTTTATTTCATGACAAGTATAAAAACTATATTAGCAGTACCATTTTCAAACACATTTTTATATATTTGTCAATAATGGCAATAATTGCGTCTTTCTGAGCCTGTATCAATGGCCTATTGTGAACTTGGTCATTTTCATGTGGTCAGTGTCTGGAGAAAGTTTGTAAATCTCAATGCACAACAATGGTGATCAATACAATAGGCTACATTTATTTATATATCGCTAATTTAGCTCTCACCCCAGCCCGGTGCTGGACATGGTCACGACAGAATGCATGCTCTTTATATTTATTACACTTTATTACTGGTACTGTACATATTCTGTGAGCACCAGATACAATATTGAGACTTCTCACCATCTGCTGGCAGAAAAGATTAAGCGCAAGTTAAAGAGCAGATCAAAGTACATGGATATTCTCTCTATGCTGTGTAGAGCCTAGAGTGAACCAGACTGTCACTGGATACTTTCCTTGACAGCACTGTGGAGCATACTGAAGAGTCATCTCACACACTCAGAGTAAATACTATTTACATGGTCGAACAACAATGCAAAAAAAAAAAACACCAACAAAATAAACTTAGAATATACAAATTAAAATTAAGAGGATCATTACATGGCAGTGTAACGCTTAAAACAAACTCCCAACTCCAAATAAGTACTATGCATTCATTTCCATTGAGGATACATTTGGTAACTTAGCCTGTTTTCTTATATTCTTTCTTTTCATCTCTAAATCAAAGTCCTGCAAATTCAACATTGAGGCTCTGAGACACATACAGCCTTTTAAGGTGGTCATCTTAACGCTTAACACATTCAATAATAAATTAAACAAAAAATATACAGAAATATGTCAATAGCTCAGGAAGGGGTGCAAGAATCATTAATAGAAATATTCACACATCATCCTAATATACTGTGTTTTACAAAACATACTGCATGATGAAGTCAAATCAGAGCCCGTTGAAAAATGACAGTAATACTTCAGCTTTGCATGTTCCAGAAGGTTCTACTTAATTTTACATTTAGAGTACTATGTTTAGAAAAACAGTACTTAAGCCACCACATTTGTATTTTGTAGTACATTCACTAATACTGAGTAGACAATTCTTTTAAGGGATGTTAAAGAGGTTTTTCATGGAGCTCCAACAGTTTATAGAGAAAATGCAATTTTAAGACTTCAACTGTCCTTCCATAAATTTTTATCTTCATACCTCAAAGCTGAACTGCTTTACGGGAAATGGAATGGGTAATCAAGAAGAAAGCCAAAGAGAGGCCGGAGGAATGATACTCTTATACTTACATGCCCACATATTTCTATTTTTGTCCAGGTGCTGATAAGTGAAGTAAATCTAGGGAGAAAGAAAACAAAGCTAACAGAAACAAGGCTGGCAATGCAAGTACTAAAATGGCACCATTCAAAAAAAGTTAATGCAGAGAACACTGAATTTTACAGCCTGAAAAAACAAGCCTTCATGAATCCTGTTTACTCCTGCATGTCCTTTCAATAAATAAATAAATACTTACACATTTGTATATCCCTTATTTATGTGTGTCACCAAAACAAATTTGGTATAACCAACTTTTGTGTTTCTTCTAAAATACTTCAGAGGCAGTGCGATGCATAACACATCATGCAGGCAAAGAGCAAGCTTCATCAAGTGCTGTACTCTCTGTGTGTATCTCTGGAGGTTTTGAGACTAAGGTGCATGTCTGATGTATGAGTCTACCAGCAGAGAGGATGTACCAGAGTCCATGCAGCTGTAAATCTAGATGTGTTTGAAATTGTAGGTTGCTTTTTTTTTTTTTTTTTAATTTTAGTCCTACAAGCCTGTTAGATGTGCATGTGCTTTTCAGAGGATGAATATCTTAATAACTTTTTGAATGATCTTTCCACACCCTGGACAAGGAGCCTGAAACTTGTGCAGCCTTTTAGCACATTGGAAACAGGTCAGCAGGTGAGCAGTACGTCCGTGAATTATATTTCCATTGCGTGGACGCACTCGACAGAGCTTGCACGGCTCTAAGAGTGCCTCTGGTCTCACTTCCTCGACCTCCATGCCCAGGTTCTCCTGACTCTCTCCTCCTGACAGCTGCTCGTCCTTCAGGAAACTGGAGGGCCATGGCCCCTTGCCTTTCCCTGCAAGCATAGTGGGCAGAGGTCGATCAGCTGTAGAGTGGGAGGGCAGTATGACAGGGTCAGACACTGTCCTGCTGCAGTCTGGGACATCGATGCCTGTGTCACTGTCATCTTCCTCATCGTGGGCGGTGAGAGAGCTGCATGCTGGGATGTCAGGGACAGAAAGGGAGTGGGCAAGTCGAGGGACATCTTTGTACCAGTTTTTACGTAAAGCCCAGCAGCGAACACAGTACTTCTGCAGAGGTGTGTTATACTTCCTACACTCTGTGCACTGCCACGCGTCCTGGGGGAGGAAAGAGCAAAAATAGCACAGGTCAGTCTTTGTGCATGTGACATCCACTTAAACCGGAAATCTACTTCACTTAATGTGAGAAAACAAACCTGTGTGGAGATCTCTATATCTGTGTCATCACTCAAACACTGTGAGTCTTCATCAGGCTCCTCCTGCATCTGCAAAGAGACAAGTCATTTAATGAAAAGCAAAATAAACTCATCTTCTCTTTTGACTGTTAATTAATACTATTGCTGCCTGAATAGACAACCTTAAAGTTTAAATGAACTCCCACCTCTCGATCCGCCTTCTCCTCCTTCCCTCCTCCATCATCATCCTCAGGTGGAGCCTCCCCCTCTCCTCCACTCCCTTCCTCGAGGGCAGCTTCTTTCATCTCCACACTCACTTGTTCGCTTTCGCCCTCAGTCAGAAACCAGAGGTCATCTGTGGTGTCTGACACGATGGCTGTGTCCTCCTCCTGTGCAGGAGACAACTAACACATCAGTCAGATCAACACTGTTGCATTCCATTTGGCGCCATTTTCCAATAAGTATTTTAATCTTCTGTGATTTGGCCAAATAACTTTTTCACTTCTTACTTGGTTAGTGTGGATGTCCGTGGAGCCGTTGCTCCTGCGGCTGTAATTACTACGAAGGTTACCCAGGAACCACCAGGGCAGGCCAGAGAGGTCCCACTCGTCCAGGGTGACATCCAGTTTGGGCCGTTTGCAGGCTGACCGCGGCAGGCCTTCAAGAGAGTCTAAAGAGGTATCCAACCATCACAATATAGCATTCCATCCCATCTACTCCATGCATTGTGCCAAGCACACAACAGAATGTTGACCTACCATCGTCCGGCTCCCGAGGTCGTCTCTGGGAGGGGGTCTGCAGGTGAGGCCCGTGATTTCCAGCCTCCAAACCTGCCTTGACCACACCTCCACATATCTACATGGGGAGGAGGGACAAAGATTAAAACACAGAGCAAGAACTGGGCACTTGGAGGTCTCACAGCTCCTTCTCAAGAACAAGATGGCCTCTGTGCATGGGACAGTGGTTCAGGAAAGAAGGGGATGGGCAATTAGGGTTAGGGCCAGTGGGGGGAGATCTCAGAGTGGATTTAAGAGATAGAAAGGCCCCCCAAAGCTAAACAAAGGAAAAGATTTAGAGAGGACAGACAGAAAATCCAAATACTAATTAGTAAAATTATCACACTACAGAGTCAAAAGAAAAATCTTGTAGTCTTTTAATATGTAGAAAAATAAACTCAATCAAAGAACAAGAAAGTCCCATTTTGGTTCATTGTGTAAAAATAAGCCACACAAAATAAATGCTTTGCTCAGCACATATTTATAATAGGATTGAGTAAGAAAATGATAGTGTCTGATCTCCTTCATTATCTTTTATCAGAGCTGATTGTGAGCATTGAACAAAAATAGAATTGTCTGATAAAATCTTTACTTTGACAGCAACCCAGAGTGAGTTATTAATCAAACAGAAATTAAAAATACAGTAACACCCACTGTCTAAAGACTGGCTGTAGCTCAACAGAGCTGAAAATGAGTGCTGCTTTTACTTAAGCACTCAGTGGGTGCTATGAGGTGAGCTGTGGAAGCAATTGAAAAATACGGGATGAGGAACATGGGGAGGGGTAAAGGGGTTTAGGGTTAATGTTAGGCCTGTAGCTTGATCAGGAGCTCCGATCCTCCAGTCTGGAGCAGAGAAGAAAACTCTGACACAGACAGAGAGGGTGACTCTGCCTCCTCATCCATTAGGTGGTGCTGGTGAGCCACAACAGGGTATTGTTGCAACACCAGACCAAACCCCCAGGATGAGGTTGTACAGAGACGGTGCCACTCTGTACAAATACACACCAACGGAGACAGCTGCCCTTACCTGCTCTCCTCATTACACACGACCAGACAGCAGGTCACCTATCACTTTCAGTCTTTGGGATAAAGTGCCATTTAGGTTTTATGGTTTAGGCCAAACATTGTGATCAGTGAAGGGTAAAAATTTGACAAAAAATGTCCATTTTCAAATTTTTTAAAACGAGTCATAATGCTTTCATAAATGTTGTGCATAATGAGGAAAGAAAGGTTGGGGCTCTCTGTTTCTCCTGAGCACCATGCTTCTGTTTTACCTGCCCACGATCCTCCACTCCGCCCTCAACACATTCACGGCCCACAGAAAGATTCTCTGCACCGTCTGCATTTAGGATGAGACACAGTAACAGAAAAAGGACACCCCTACCCTTTAATTATGGTAAAACACACTCTCGCACTAAGGTCTCCTTCCTGAGTCTCTGTCGGACAAGCTGCATCCCTAAAACATACACTGACTACCACAAGCACTCACAATGCATTGTTTAAGAAAACTGAGTTGAACGAAATCAAAGGGAATGAAACAAGAACACATTCACCCTGTTCCCAAAGATCCTAGTTTCAAATCATAAAATGTTGGAAATGCAAGAACTACACTAAATTTATCAAACGGAAAGAAGATAGAGACACAATTTAATATCAAGTCATCACACAAGTCCAATGTATGAATCATGCAGGATAATTTCATGAACTGCTAGTGCTTTGTCCTTTACAGGATTCTTTACACATAAAGAACATATTAACTTGATGCATTGAGTAAATTACTTACCAGAACAACCCAACACAACTAAGTATTTCTTGAGCATTTCATACACCGGGCTGTAAAACAAAATGGTTAAAAATAAGCATTCATTGCTGATGTCTTCAACATACGGTCCAAGAATTAGGAGCTTTGAGAAGAGAGGACATTCATATACCTCGGGTTCTTAACAGAAAAACTCTCCACCTCCAGCAGTTCCCCCAAAGGGTCATCCTGACAGTGGACTATGTGCTGCCTCTGTTTGTCATACAGTTGCTTTCCCATGATGTACTGGCCCAAGTAGTGCATGACCTACACACGCATAAAAAAACATTTACATTACACATCACAGAGCACCAAATGGGTCCATTTTCATGTACGCGAAGGTTAGAAAAGACACAATGTTTGGCTCACGAAACACTCACCTCTTTAAGGGTGAAGACTTCATCCTGGGCTCCAGCAACACGCAGAATCTGCAAGAGAGGGGCTTTGGGTTGTACCTAAACGAACATAAAAGAATAGGTCAGCGTGGTTTTCGATGTGAATGATATGGCTGCAGTGCAAACGTCTTTGTCTCTATGAAAATCGTACCTGGTTTCCCTCTCCGGGTAGTGTCCTGCATGATGAGCTAGGTGCTTGGGCCTGGGCTGATAGGGAGCTCATGATAAACCAACAGAGTCTAAAAAAAAAAAAAAAAAAAAGATAAGATCGCGTATCTGATGAATCAGCTTTAGGGGTTAGTCGTCCACACCACCCATATTACAAGGCCCATGTATCAATGTGCATGATGTAAACCAGCTCAAAGTATGTTAATTAAGCTTGGTTTCTTCCTGTGGCTACATTACATACAATGCCAACAGCTACAGTAACTAATTACGGAGAACAAAGCAGAAATCCCGAGCTCAATAAGTTGGAGAGTGAAAAGACTGCGCCATGATGAGCACAGCTGCAAGAAAGGAGTCGTTACTCTACTCAAGTATTACTTTCTCTTTTGTAACTTGACTACCTTCTTCGAAACAGGGCCTAATTTCTTTATGAGTAAAATTAGCTTCTATAAATGGACAAGGAAATAACCGGAGCAAACAAGGTTCACAGGCTAAGGATGCTGTTGTGCTTATAAATTGATGTAACGCTGTCAGGAGACACTTCTTTATCATTAGCAAACGTGTTAGCACCTGCTTGCGCAACCGTTAACGTTAGCAGCTAATGTTAGCCGTTGACGTTAGCTTCGTCCTGAACAATATGTCCGTGCAGGAAAATAATCTCACCGTGATAAGTTGTCATTACTACACAGCTTCTACGCTCTTCACGAAGCATTGTAGCCTTTACGTGTGGCCAACATCCTATTTGTAATAAGTTGTAACGAACTAAAACTGAACTTTTAGGCACAATTTCGTTACAAGTAACAGGTTAGCATTTAGCTGGACTACGGATTCAAAAAAGGGGAATCTGGAAACACGTCTTCCGGGTGCACAGCTTCACGGGCTCGTGCTGCGGCGCCCCCCTATGTTTGACAAATATTTGGCCCTCATGAATTCTTATTTTTTGGGGGAAATAAAATTACGTTTATTTGGTAGCTTTGGACCCCGCCATCCCTTGACACACCAGAAGTTGGTCTGTTTATTACCCTATTTATGCCTAACACATATGAAAGATGACACATGTAGGGTCGGGATGGTGAGAAGCGATTCCATTTATATTCTATGAATATTAAGAAAAACTAAATATAAATGCTGCAAGGTTTGATTCAGTATAGAAGCCCACTTCCGTCAGTTGAAAATAAAACTTGGCCGTGTGAGGATATATTTCTTTATTCAGTCAAATTTTTGAGTAAAAATTCAATATTTAGAGATGTTTAAGACAAGACTTTGAGATAAGTCAAAATAAAAAGTAAAAAAAGTCCAAATTTAATGATAAAAGGTCAGAACTTCAAGATAAAATTTTTGACTGTTTATCTCAAAATTTCGATATGGGCAACAAAATCTCATTTTTGTTTTCTTTTCTCTATTTTTAATTGGCAGAAATGAGCTTTTATAATTTAGACATATAAGTATGACATTCCCTGAGCCAGGTCTAAGGCATAGATATCCTGTTTTCACTCCTGTTACTTTCAAATTGAATCATGCATCTCACTTAGATGGTTTGAAAGAAGCACAATGAAATCCATATTATAAAATACTCCAACCTAAAAAAAAGTGCATTATTAGAAATGAAGCAATTTCATGACTACGTCACTTCCAATGCTGTGAAGGATGGATAAAATATTTACCAACAAAATATCAATACTTGGGAAATATTCAATTGTTGCGTATATACGTTTAACATGCAACTAATGTAAGCATTTATCTGGTCTGTTTCAAATTCCCAGTTCATATTTCAATGATGCTTCAAGGTTCAACATCTTTGCTGAAAAACAAACCAGTTCTTTATTTCAGGGACTTGTATAAAGAAATAAACTCATGAAAAATCCACAATTTATATGAGAGTGTTACTTTATTTAATAAATGCACACCTTTTTTTTAATCAAATATGATTGCTATTGAACAGTTTATTCAAACAACCTCCTATCTGATATCCTACTTGACAGTCAAGAAACAAGATGGAATGAAGATCACAACTCCTGGCCCTAACACACAAAAATGAGATGAACAAGGAGGCACGAATGTCACTTTTTTCACAGATCTGTAAATACAGTGCAAAAATATATAACTGAATCCAGTTGATAGCTGGGTTTCTTTTTACGGACAGTTATGAAAATAAAGAAGCATCAAGCAAATTAATTTGCTCATATATGACAAAATCCACCCAACAGTCCTTGAGAATATGCCTCTATACCAGGCCAGCTTATCACAATAGCTTATTTGCTGGGATATTATTGAGTTTACTGGGGAGAAAAAGCACTAACCTTCAGCCCTGCAAGCTTTAAAAAACAGTTATGGTAAAACAGTTACCATTAGATAATGAAAATGGTGACAAGCAACCTGTCATTTACAGAACACATACAACAGAGTTGTCCACTGTGTAAAAGATGTAACTTTGCTAATTTAGTGACGTATACACTTTTGATAACCAGCAGACACCCACACCTTGCAAAGTAGCTCTGTACCTGTGGGGATTTTGCAATACCTGTAAGATTATTCAAGGGAGTTGTACTGATTTAAGACAACAGATATTGGCTAAAAATGGCATCAATATAATACTGCCAATGTTTGCTTCTTTCACATTGGCAATATTCAAAGCAACTGATTATCTTGATGCTTTACCTTACACTTCATTATTTTATTCAGCCGTTATTCTTGTGCCTTTCTCAAGACACCTGATACTAAGAGTCTTGGAGAATTGTAAATTGGTAATGACTGATATAAAGACAATGTCAGTCTAGTCAAAAAGGACAGAACCACTAACAATAAGGTCATGTCAATGCTGCATCCTGTTCAGCAAAAATATCAGAAAATTCAAGTAAAGACTTTGGGTTAGCATTGCCTTCATACTAACATAATACTGGACTACACTTAGCTTTCACCTCCATGACCTCTCCTCTGAAATTACAATATCAAACAATAAAAGTGCTTTGGCAAATATTCAAGTCTTCCATTTTCACCACACATACAGGGGATTATGAGATGTCGGTTTCGTGAAGCTGAACAGTGTTACAAAAATGTCTTCAAAAAACAGCCAACCTTTCAAATCCTTTGTCCAAAAGCTTCACAAGGCACTAAAAGTGAAAAAAAAAAACAGTTTTTGAACATTTATGTATTCCCTACATTTTTTGTTAGCTGAAAGTACCATTGTTCTTTTTGAATATCTGGTTTGATATCATTAAAAGGTACGTTTGTATTTACAGCAGCAAATTAAGTATTTCAAAGAAAGCATTTGACCAGAGGGTCTGACATGAATGCAAAAGTAACCATGGCTTAAACTACCACAGTATGTTAACATATTAGTATCTGCCTTCTTAATGACCACGGGCTTATTTTGATTGATCAAACCCTTAAACAATGGTTACTGATCCTAAAACAGAGCGAAGAGCAGTACCAGTATCACCATTATCATACATACATCCAATTAATCCATGGAAAGGAGTCCTGCACATTTACAAGGTTTACCATTTCATCTCAACTTGTTGACAATGTGTCAAAAATGTTAAGTCTCCAATTGCGTCTAAACAACATGGAGCATACTTTGATTAACTTTCAATTTATGGTAAATGACAGAAAAGTCACCTGTAGAGAAAATATCAGGAGAAGATGGAAAGACAGACAATAACAAGGGTTGTCAACACAGGGATGACTTTGGCACTGTTACAGAAAAGAGAGTGAAAAGAAGTGACAGTAAAGAGGAACTTATGCAAATGCAGAAATCATTTTCTTCATACGTAATACATATAGATGAAAAAAATGCTATTCGAATGTTTCAGGCTATTGCTAAGACTTCAATGTGAGGAAAGGTGTTGGGCTTAAAATGTGGTAAACGTAAAGTAGTGATCAACCTCTGCAATTTGAGAATCAAGAAAAAAAAATTGTTTTTTGTCGTTAAAATCAACCATAATCCACATTAAATGTTAACTTGTCTGTGTCTGAGTTGGTAGCTGGATAATAAGTAGGGAATATTTAGGGAAGAAGTGGCTCCGGGCAACAGAATCCCAACAAGAAGGGGACCACATAAATACAGTTTACAAAATATCCCTTAAAATGTATTTGAAATGTCTGACTATCACTGTATAACTTAAATTTAAGAAAAAGGATGGTTGTTTTTAAGTATGTAGGTGAACCCTTTGATAAGGATTGTGATATTCATAATTTCCCAAAAGAAGCAATGGCTGGAACCCTTTATTCACAACATTCATGACTCTTTCATTTAGATGCAACTATAGCAATATGAATTTTCTCTGTTGTGAAAACTATTAAACTAAATGACAAATTTGTTGTTGTTTTTTTACAGACTTAGAGATGAGGATTTTGTGAGTTTGGAAAATAGGAGTAGAACTTGTTTGAGAAAGTGACCACTAATACTGTAGGAGGCACTGTTTCTCTTAGTAATTCATGAAAGAGCTTGTAACAGAAAAAAGATTCACAGTGAGAAGTCTGAAAAAAGGGGGACTGCCTAATTTTTAGTGTCCAGTGAAACTGGCAAAATAACTGTTAAAATAGTGGCCGCATTATACAGGACTGTGTTTTGCAATGTTTAAGAAACAAAAGGAAGACCATAACTAACCTATTAATATTAAATGTTATCTCAGAGCTAAAAAACAGATTTTTGTCATGTCCTTTTCCTAAATCTTTGTAAGAATTACTCTTTTTCTTTCTATAGAACCAAATCATAGCCTCTAAATTGTGCTTCTGCAGTTCACTACACGACAGACCACTTTTTTTGGGTCAACACAAAGCAAACAGTCATTACAACAGAGCTCAGTTCAGACTTCACAGTCTTTACAGAACTCTTAGTGACAGAAACAACAAAAGCTCTTCAGGAACTTCAGGGGCTTTCCTTTGTTCTGCCCTGGTTTTTGTTCTCTTTCCCCAAACTACCGGAGTGCCTTTTGTTGAGAGCCTCAAGTGGAGCAAGAAAGGGATGTGAGTTGCTGCTGACTCCTCCAGCCACCACGGGGACGGGGAGAAATAAGATGAAGTTGCTAATCAGCAACAGGAGTGCCCAGGCATCAAGAAAGACTGCAGTAGATTTAGTTTAAAAGAGCCAATAAGTGAAAAATATCCTCTTCATTCTAAAAGGTCCTGTGAGGAGACAAACATGAGTCAAACACTGATCATGATTACATCCCAAAGTCTCATCGAGTACAGAGCTTTAAACACAGCATCAAATACCTGATCTGAGTCTTCATTGTACTGTGCTTTTCCTGTCTCCATGTAATGAGGGTCAACATCATCAACTCCCTCAATTTTATCAGCCTCCACGTGCTCCCTCATAACAGAGTATCGATGCACAAGGAACCTGGTGTAGACAGAGGGGCGTGTTAGAAATGAAAAAGATGAAGTGTATTATGTGACAAGACTAAAAAATTAAAAAATGGTGACCTACCGCCCACCACAGACGTATTTCTTAACCAGCCAAACACCCGTGACAGCACTACTCAGCAGGATTACCATGATAACTATTACTATGACAGCGGTGTTTGTTGTGCTGTAATCAGTCTGTTGAAAACACAGAAACAAGATAGAATCAAAAAATTTAGAATCAGTGTGCAGCACTTTGTGTCAAAGGTAAATCCCACAAAATAAGCTACCACATTCAATGTCTCTGAGTTTAAGGGTTTTGTTTTCACAGGGGTGAAATTGATCTCTTTGCTGATATTTCCTGCACATTTAAGTTGTATTACAGAAAAAGAAATTGACCATTTAATTCCTAGAAATTGATCAAAACTCAAGAGCTCAAGTTGAGCTTAAGTTCATGTATTCAAGACTCCTTTGTAAATCATGTAAAGACTGCTCTCACTAAGAAATTGACCAAACTGATCCCTTTGATAGATGAAAACTGACCAGAGAAATTGGATGGAGGGCGTTGCTGGTGCACAGTCTCCCTAGGTTTGTCTCCTTCCTGTCTGGCTGGAAACCTCCCTCACACTGGTCTCCAGGAATCTTCCGGTAGCTTCAATGTTGGGAGGGAAAATAAAAAAGAAAGAAGAGAAAAATAGTATTGCAAAAGGCACGGAAAAAAAAGAAAAAATGAAGGAAACTATGTCGGAAAACTTGTGATGACATTGAAGAAAACTGTCTCACTTTCTTGAAGAGGGTTTAATTGAAAAAATATGGTCAGAATCTTTTTAACACCAGCATTTTTACAGCCCAAGGACAGGCAGACAGTGAGCTGGAGAGAAATTTGACATTCTGGGAATGATTTTTGATTCATAGCTGCAAGAAGACAATCACAGACGGCCTGTCAGATTCTCAAAAATTAAGGTCCAATAATTTTTCGGTCTTAGACTGGGCTAGATGTTACGATGGTCTCCTGGATTTTCTGATGTTCAGAGAAGGTTAACTGACAGTGAAAACAGAAATTCCCCTCTGCAGGTAAGTGATTAAATATGATGCATCTTTTTTTTAACGAAGAGGTAGTAGAAGAAAAGAAACAGAGTTAAATTAGAGTCTGGGAGAAAAAAAGTTTTTGTTTTGTCTCCTTCAGTAAGGTGAAGGATGATTTTAGAAAGATCTAGATCCTGATTTTGAAAATTTGGAACACAAAAAGGGATAAAAAATTATATACATATATGTAGGAAAAGATAGCATGATTTCATGTATAAATTTGTCCATGATACATAAGTTTACCCATTTGCCCATACTCAATCAACTTGATCTTGACATTTTTCATATTGCATTCTGGTTTCTCAAGTTGAGATTTTTACCCTTCAATCAAAATGCTGGATGATGCTAATTTAAATCATGACCTTAAAAGTTAATCAAACTATGTATTCATTAATATTATGGATAAGTTTGAGTTTTTGGGAAAGAGAGAGGAAAATACCTTCTGACATCGATCCTTACTTACCCAGTGGTCTGCAGCTCCTCTGTGGTCCCATTTAAACAGAACTCCAGGGGACGACCCTTCATCTCCTCCTGCTCCACACACTCAGAGCTGTTCTCTGGACGGTAAAACCCAAAATCACTGGAAGACAAGCAGAGGTATTCTTACAATACTACACCATGGTGGATGGCAGTGTAACTGGTAATACTGTTGAAAAGAATTCAAATTTTCCCTAAACATTAAAGTGCAGGATAACATCGGGGAGTCATCAAGTGGTGCTGCTACGTGTTATACTGTAAAATTAAAAACTGTAGGAATATAGGAATTTTTTTTATTCAAATGTACATACTTGGCAAAAGTGATACAATAAATGTATCACACAAGGCAGGAAGGGGATGTATTCCTGTAACTTACTCCTAAATTTAAAGTGTCAGAAGAGAATCCATTTGAAGGGGATATGCAGTGACTCCTGCAGTGGCTCTTGGACTCGTGCAAAACATGCAACGACATGGCTCATGTATTAGTCTTGGAAAAAGATGAATAGAGATCTTCCTTTTAAATACAAATTTTCTTTACGCATTACATGAGTTTACCTGCTACAAAGCGCCAAGTAATGTATTTCTAAACAGTGATGTTGCTCTGTTGTTTGAAATGTGACAACAAGCAAACTTAGTAAGTTTGCACAATAGTTCAGAAGCTGGCTACATTTAGCACAACTCACATCCTGTGCACTGTGACAAACCTGTAACATGTAAATCCTGGTTATGTCCTGCAAGCGTTTATTTACAAAGCAGAGCAAATGTAACCTGGCTCTTCTTTTGGCTGAAAGACTCATAGGCTTGAGCAGATCATTTCAGTTAAACTGCTGCATGTGGGCTGGAATAAACATTTTTACAAACTGCTTGGAACCTAGTTTTAGACTCTAGCCTGTTTTAGCCTTTATCCTGTGCGCTATCGCTCTCCCGTTTAGCTTCCTCTGCTATTATGTCTCTTTGCTATCAGACAGTCAAGCTCAAAAACACATAACTCTTCTCACTGCTAAACTTTGTCAGCAAGCATGGCATCATAGAGATCTTGAATTGCCATAAATCAATCTGGTCTAGTCCTATAAGGCTGGGAAGCTATGAAATAGCATTTAGAAATAACCTGTATTAGCGCTGATTATCTCAATTTAAGGTGTGGATTATGATCAGGAATATATCTAGATATGAGACTTTTTTGAGATCACTTAGAAAGTCATCTCCCTTGAATGAAGACAAGGGTGATTAAGAATTTTTAGTTAAAGAAAAAAAAACATCTTTTAATCAGTGTTGGTAAAGCATAGGTTTTAAGTACATTATAGCATGATCACACTTACCCAACTGAATTACGAATTTGTTTGTTGGGTTTATCTATTTCTGTTTCAGTTCATTTCATAATAATTTTATATGCTAGATTAATACAGGTTTCTTCAATATTACCATCTACTGTATTTTGGTGTTTCAGAAAAACATACCAGTGATAATCATCCACTGTGCATGGACAGGGGGCCAGCTTTTTAGTGACAGCATAGTCTCTCCCCTTCCAGCAGACAGAGCCCTTCCTCAGGCGCAGGAAGGTCTCTTTGTAACCCAGGACACAGCCATCATTAGCTCCACCAGAGTCTGCAGAATGTGACACCCACTGTACAAAGTCCCCTTCAGCACCTGCATGAACAAAAACACGTGTTTTTAACAATTTCATCGTAACCTTGACAGACATCTGCATATTTTCTGACATACTCACAGACTCCGGTGAGGATCTTCCTGAAGTCTATGGTGATCACAATCCATTTGCTGAAGTCGTTTCGGTAGCCCCACAGGCTGACGTTCAGGGAGCGAGAGCCAGGCTCGCTGTCCATCCCACTGAAGTGGACCGGGTCGTTTGTGAAGTTATATGTATGCCAGCACTGGCCCTCGTCTGTGGAGAACCTGCGAGCAGATGAACAAATCAATAGTAGAAAATAAATGAAACTCAAACAAATAATTTGTTAAACTTACTTTATCTGGTTGACAGGTGAGTTTGTGTGCTCCACAGCAACCAGCAGCCCTCCAGAGTCCAGTATGGCATATTGATGAGGGCCCTTGAGAGCCAACATCCACGAGTAGCCACCATCATCAGATACATAGACGTCTGGGGAGAGAGCTGATTCTTCTTCCCCAACACTGCCTGGAGAGGGACACAATTTAATGGTGTGATGAGGAAAAACAGGCATGCAGTTCAATGATTCTGATTTTTATTGTGTTCTCGATTTAATTATAAAATTTCTTTTTACCATGGGCTAGAATGAGGCCCACAGCACTGTTCTGTGACAGAGGCAGCATGGGGACGTTCATCTTCATAGTGGTGCTGTAGGAGGCATGAATGTGAAGTCTGCACTGTAGAGACACTATGATTAGAGTAATGTTGCTACAAAGGCAAATGTGTGCAACAGATACATGGCACGGACAGCACAAACACTTCACTATCATCTAAATCAGGGGTGTCCAAACTTTTTCCCAAAAGGGCCGTATTGGAAACTGTGAAAATGACCGAGGGCCAGCAGCTCTTATGGACACGTTTACTAACAATGAAAGTTATAAATGAACGCTCTACTGGAATTTTTATAATTGTCATATCAACGTTTGTTTATATGACAATTATAAAAATATTTTAAACCACAAATATCTCTGATCCTGCATTCTGAACCATTTTATGCTTCAATTTTTGTCTTTTTATGACCACTTCATATCTTTAATTCAGTTTTTGGTCTTCTCATGTGTTTTTTTTTTTGTTTTTTTTTTAAGTCCAAACAACTCATGAAACACTTTTCGCATCATGCCAAATGCAACTAAATGTCAGCTGTAAAAGTTCTGAGTTTTTGCAGATTGTACAGAGCTTTAGCTTTAAAAAGTTGCCTATGCACAGTCCAAATCTTTGTAAAACGTTACCAGATATATTAAGATTTATTCCAAGCACTTGACAGAAACTGGAAATGTAAACAATTAGAACATGATTTATTTAAGTGACAAAACTAACACATGGTGATGAGAGCTGGGGGCTGCTTGAAAATAGACGGCGGGCCACAATTGGCCCCCGGGCTGTAGTTTGGACATCCCTGATCTAAATAAAAAAACACATATACCAAACTACAAATGTTTCTGTGTGAGAGTGTGTCTCACTCTGTTAGGCCTGTTAGTTGAGGTTTCTGTATCACAGTTACTGTTTTCTGGTCTGTGAAGCGTCTGCCATCTTGCTCCTTGGTCAAAAGTGATCACTGTCTCAATTACCCCATCTGCAAGGCAATGGGGAATAAAAATGCAATTGTTGGCAAAAATTACTCTGGAGAGCTTGACATTGTGGGTTAAAATCGTGACTTTCTATGTTGCGACAATTTTCATCAGCAGAAGTGGGCTTTTCATTATGCAACAAGTTCTGGCAAAACTCCGTACATAGGCTATAATCCTCCAATCCAAGGGCAGGTGTTTTCTTTAAATTGTAATTTCTATGTCGTGCAAGTTAAACTTGTACACAAATAAAATCACAAATTAAAAAAAAACTATTTAGAACACAGTCATTATATTGTATCTGTATCACAGTACTTCTTTGTGTTGACCCACCTTTTGAGAGAACGCTGGTTATGTAGACGCCCCTCAGCGAGGAGATGACAGTGAAGTCAGTTTCACTTCCAGTGGTTGTGTAGAGATGGCGCTCGAGGGACTTGGAGAAGACGGTTCCTCTGTCATCTGACACATAGATGGTTCCGACACCAGAGTCTAGTCAACACAGCACATACATGTTTGGGTTACTAATATGATCGAAGCATTAGTTTCCTCATCAGGAGGAGAAGGAGCCTTAAAGAGACAGAAGCTCAAACAAAGTGCTTCAGTTAGAGGCATAGATGAAGATTTTCTGAAACACCAGTGTAAGAATAAAAGGTTAGTTCCAGCTGTAAATCATGCAAAGCTGCTGCAGAGGTATAAGAGGGAAGTATAAAGCTTATAACAGTCTAAAGTTCCCCTCCCTCTGCTGCCATGATATTAACCAAACTGTCACAATTGTACTTGTACTTCCCCAACCTCTGAGAGAGTTTTTTCAGTACCTTTTTTAAGGACAGCTTATCATGTCTAATCGACATCATTATTCATTAGAGTCATTGGCGAAGGACGAACGTTGTCAGCACCATCATCCTCCCCATCAATCATCACTATCAGCATCCTCACCTCCAGGGTCGTCAACATGCATGAATATCATGTCCTGATTTGCTGTCAAGATGGAGTAGAACTGCTCATGGTTGACGGTGGGAAGCTGAGCCATGTTCCACACTTCACCTCCATCCACTGACACGTGGATCATGCGCTCTGTTCCCTAAAAAGAATATACAGATTCATCAGTGAGCAGGAAGGTGCAATTATGCCAAGTACAAGAGTCAGGATGATAGACTGTTTTAGGTGCACACTTTGTAAGGGGGGGGGGGGGGGCATTAATGCTGTGGCTGCACTAGCTGATACCTGGTGTACAAGACTCTGGCTCCACATGCACAATGCCCATTTTGTGGGGTATTTGGCACTGAGCGACAGGAAGGGGTGGTTCATCCTCTTAATGATGTTCAACTACATATATCATCAAAAACCAGAACACCCTGGTCAAAATTTGCTACCAAGAGCCACTCGCTGGAATTTTGGCTCCTTGCAAAGTAAGTGAGGAGGAAAAAGGTGGATTATGTTCAGCTTCCCTCAGAATGGGGTCACATTTTATAAATTGCTTATGTGATTAGCTGAGATCCGCTCACACAATATTAACAAGATCAATGCCAGATGTAGTCTTAATCCTGTCAAAATTATTTGAATCCTGGATATTCCCCGGGGAATAACTGATTTGTAATGTTGCAGAGTTTGAATCTTACATCTTGTTACTTCTTAACACAAATGGAAGAACTATTGGTTTCAAAATTTATGTAGATCTGAGCTGAAGTAGGTTTGAGTTTAATAGATAGGTTTACAAATGATGGAAAATACGATACAAACACACCATCAAAAAGATACAACAGCAGGGAAACATTAAAATGCACAAACAGAGATACTTGGTGTTTGAAAAACAAAAACAGTGCATTCACAAAATTGCACTAACATGCTCCACAGAACAAGGAAGAAAGTTAACAGAAGAACAAATACACAAACACATACCATGCCGGTCATAATTGAAGCAAAAACAAAGCGTCCTCCCAGAACAAAGGAGTAAACTCTCGCTGCAATGGTTTTGAAACTTTGCCCGTAGTCTGTCGTCTTCTTTAACTCTAACAGCCCTCTTTCATCTAACAAAAGGAAAGGAGAATATCTGCATGTTTTCGTTCGTTTTGCATAAATTTGGGTGATGACAAATGCCTCACTTACTGCACGATCCATTGTTATTTGTGGTGAAGTAGATGCTGCTTTTTTGGCCCCTGTATGTGAGAAAAAAAACAGAGAAGGAAAGACTCAGAAGAAAACAACAGTTTGATAGCTCTCATATTATGACATCTAAAAGTTGTCTGAGTTCAAATATAATCTGTTTTTGGAATTTATCAAGATCATAGATAACTGCTGTGGTTATGGAGCTAAGCCCCACATGAACTCCTCAGGCCACACTCCAAGCCCTCTCTGGTTTTGTTCTTTGCCACAGAGGATGAAGGTTTTCACACTGCAAAGATTTTGCTGGTTCAAGAGCTGTGGTCTGAATGAAGAATGCTGCTGCTGACTCATGATTCGCTCTGACAGCAGCCACAGCTCCCTCACTCTGCAGTCAATTTAGGTTTGGGGCCTAAATGACAGCTGTGGTCACGCAGAGCTATCGAAGTGTTACCCACAATGCACAGCCAACAACCGCAGGCTGACACCACAACCTCATGTGAACTGGAATGGAAACGGAGTCAGTGATCAGATCTGGTGTGAGGCAGGCAGCTGGAATAACAACAATGGACAAATAAGAGACACGCACTGCTGTTATGCAAAACAAAGACACCCATGTAGACTGTGTGGAAACTTAAAGTCTGTTTCATATCCTTTAAAGCAGTGGTTCTCAAACTTTTTTGCAGCGCCCCCCTTGTGCAGATGAAATTATTGTCAGGTCCCCCCTACTCTCCACCAACAGCTACATTCTCTAAAATGCTCAAACATGCTAAGGCCTAATTTATTTGAAATGCTTTCACAGATAATTTATACACAAGTTTAGTTTCACTTTGTGACAACTTGCAGAAAAAGCAAAAAATATTTAAAATTAATGCTGTTTTTTTGTTTTTTTTCCAAGATTTTTAAAAAGAACTGCCTCTGTGTATTAACTTTTTCCTTGCCAGGGAATGTCGGTGTACTCGTAAACAAAAGAAGTTGTCACTTTCATGGCTGAAATATTACAACTGTGCTTTAAATTATAAATGTGCATCAACACACTATTAAGCCTCTTAATCCTTGAGCACTGGCGTCTCTAATTTCTTTGGCCCTGTGCCCCCCCCCGTTGTAAATCCGCGCCACCCCCTAGGGGTCACGCCCCCAGTTTGAGAACCACTGCTTTAAGCAGTGGAAAGTTGAGGGTCCACTTGTTTCCTGCTTTCACTGCTAAGTCCTTTTTTATTACCCTTAACCAATTTCAATAGCATGACTGACATATGAAACTCACTAGAACGATTAAGTGCATGTGAAAAGATTTACAACCAAAAGGAATGAATTTAAATGGTAAATTTATAGTTTTACCTGAAGAGAGGAAAAGTAGGGGGCTTTTACAAACAGATAGTTATGAAAGTTCCTCTGAGGAGTTTTACACTGGTTATGAAACCGACAGAAATCAAAAGGAATGCATTTTTTTAACTACAAGGGAAACATGGCTGACCCCTTATAAGAAGTTAAAAGTCATAAATGCAGTTGTTTTACTAAAATGGGTTTAACCTTTAATATCACAAAAAATGATGCAGGCAGTGTCCCTTTGCCTATGTCAAAGTTTTGAAAACTTTAGTATCATGGGTCTGTGAGGCAGAAATGTAACGTCCACATATGAGAGCGCTGGGTCCTGGGAGGATAATGTACATTTTAATATCTGTTAACTCATATTTTCACGGCATTCAATGGATACATGGGGCATTTGACTTCATGAAAAAGTCAGCAGAAAAACAAAATAAAAAAACAACTTGTATTTCTTAACCAATTTCCAGTGCTCAAGGGTCCAAGACACTGAAATGTCCATCAGCTGTTTCTGATTAAGTTCATCTTTTTGGTGAAGTTTAATGATAAATTACTGTGTGCAAAAAGACTGAAAGAACCATGAGTAGAATGAAAAAAAAATCTCTTCATTAGCCACTTATTTTACAGCTAATAACAGAACACGACAGATTTTGAGAATTCAGGATCATAGTGCACACAGACCTGTCTCTCGCACGCAATAAGTATACTGGTGTTCACTGTTTTTGGTAAAGGTTTACAACGGTAAATATGGAGTTTGGGTGTTTATCTATGCGTGATTTGATTCGTGTTTCAATTTTTCATTCATTTCATTCCACTTATCTTGTTCAGGGTCACAGGTGGTTGGAGCCTATTCTAGCTGTCTTTAGATTAGGGGCCGGGTTACCTGCTGGACTAGTTGCCGTTCAATCACAGGCCCAACACACAGAGACAGAAACCCTCTCATTCGCACACTCACACCTACAGACACTGTAGATCACCAATTTACCTGATGAGCATGTTTTTGTGGGAGGAAGCTGGCGTACCATAAGAGAACCAACGCATGTATAAGGAGAACACAGACCACTGCACCACTATGCAGCCTGTCTTAAAATTGTTTTTTTCTCTTATTTTCTCAACTTTTCTTCCTTGAATATTCCCAAACCATTGTCTTTCAAGATACAGCCAAAAAATTGTAATCTGTTTCATTCAAACTCACCACACTTACCATCTGACCAAACAAACACTTTCATGGATCCGTCTCCAGGTGGCGCCAAAGTCCTCCGACAACCACAGCTCCAGCTGGAGGGAAAAGGCTTAGTAAGTAGGAAAGAAAGTGCTCCTTGACTTCTAAGTATCTGCCTAAGCCTTATTGAGAATTCAGCAGCTTGAAATAGAAGTCCAACATCCAATTAAGGCAGGCTGTCGACAAAAACTCCAAAGGATTGGAGGTGTGGTTTGGACAACATGAGTGCTGTTACCTTGGTACTGAGAGTCAGCAGCACATTGCAGTCTGCGGGGTTGTACAGCATCTGAATCAGGGGCTCAAATGGAAGGTCAGTCGGGATGAAGGTCATGCCAAAGTCCTGTGAGCGGAACAACCTGAATCCCCCAACTTCTGACACATCACCAGTGAGCATTACCTGGAAAACAAATGTTCTGATTTACCTTGTCAAAGACCAAGACACAAATCCTGTGCCGAAAAACTAACAGAATAGCATATTGTTTGTTAAAATGTTTCACCTTGCCTGAGTGGTCAGGACTAATAGCGATGCCAAACTCAGTCTGGATGAAGGTGTGATTGATCAGGTGAGTCACATCTTTGAATGTCTTCCCATAGTCTTCACTGACACATCGACAAAGCAGCAGTTAGTCACCAAACCACAGCTATGAAGATGAATCTACTGTCTTATTTTCCATAAATGTCTCAGTCATGAGGAATTTCTCACCTCCTGTAGAGATTAGACTGGCCGAAGCGCATCATAAACAGCGGCACCTGGAATGTGGTCAAGACCAGCAATACCTGGAAAAAACAGAGATGAAATCGAACAACAATTCACAAGAGAACTTGGACTACGTTTAATCTCTTTTTTTATTTCTGATCATTTGAACAGACTCACCCCTGATCCGTCTCCCACCCAGGCCAGCGACAGAGAACCCATTGTTCTCACTTTGAAGGTGAACTGAAATTTGAAAGACATATAAGGGAAACTTTGCTAAATGGATAAATCAAATCACAATAATTGTGAACTCAAGGCACTAGAAGGTTGCAGTGGAAAGGAAAAACTTTCTTTAAACAGGCAGAAACCTTGAGCAGTACTAGAGTCACCAATAAGAAAAGTGAACAAGTCCTGATTTAAATAAAATGGACACCAACACATTCAAGACTCCAGAGTTGAGTCTGGAATAAACAAACAAAATCCCGTTTGTGTGAACGTCCATGTCACTTGCCAAACACAAGCCAATAGGACAGCATGAATTGTCTGCACTGTCCAATATAACTCGTCCATTTGGATGCACTCTGCGTGTGTGACCTACATTCCTGCTTAAATGACAAAGCTGGGCTACAGAACAAGACAATAACTGATGTCACAAGCACAGCAGGAGCACATATTTTCAAACACATTGCATATAGAGTAGATGTGTACTATGGTGTTTCATTCGGAAAATGAAAAAAAAAAATCATCTTGGCCAGCTTAACACTTTTAATGATATGCCAAAGAGGATGTAGAGTTAATATTAAATCCTAAAAATCTCAGGGGACCCTAAAATTGGAGATTAAGATTAAAAAAAAATAGAATCTGGACTTTTATTTCGCAAGTGCTCTGACTGCAAACAACATTCCAGTCTTTTCATCCAGAGTAACGTTCAAGTGTTTGGTCATTTGTGCAACGCTTGGCCAAAGCTCACAGTGTTTTGGAGTCAGAGGAAGGTTTCTCCCTTCTCTTCTGCTGGCAGAGCAGAGATGTTTACAAGGTGGGACAGTCTGCACACAGCTCTATAAAGCCACAGGACACAGCCAGGTCTACCCACTGGAAACTCTTTGTAAATATGTCCAGTGGAAACTGGTCTGCCCCTTCTCTGTCCAAGTGTGTGAACATAACTTTCCATCTGTCCTCTACATGAATCATCTCATCACAACCTCTACCTCGCTGTGTCCATGTGTTCTTCCTTACTTTCATTACTTTACTGCTCGACACCTTCTCCTCCTGACCTTTGCAGTCACCTGGTTAATCAGTTTAACAATCTGTTAACAGAGGAAAAGCACAATTGGCCCTGTCCTCTCAACAGTGGGAACCTTATAGATAACAAAGTTTGGGGGCTCACCCCGAAAAATAAGAATTTACTTTGAATTACCCTTTACATGTGTAAATTAGTTGGAATATTTCATAAGCTAGAAATTGTGACTTTGTTTAGGGTGCACAACAAAACCAAAATCAACAAAAACACCAGCTGTTATCACTCTTACTTTAAGGAATGGGTGGTTAATAACCCCAGAGCTCTCAGGTCAGTGACTTTCCATTGTAGTTGTTATAAAACTAAAGAAACTCATCTGCCCTGCCATCTTTTACATTTTCTTTGACACAACGACAAAGATTAATTTGCGAAACTAAAGCATTCACTCTGTTAGTGAGGTGATGTCTTGTCCTCTTAGCCTTTTAATTGTTTGGCTTCCTGGCGTAGGAGCCAGGAAGCAGAGCTTGGAAGGACATCAGGGAGTTTGTATCTAAGTTAAATATGCTTCAGTGTTCTTAAGTTGCTTCCCCTGACTCCTCCCTGTGTGTCCACAACAAGAGTTTGGCCCTCCGCTCTCTCAACACACATCCATGCACTGCCCTCGGCTGGCCTAGATGACTTACAATATTATGATAATTTTAATCTTAGTTTACAATACAACGCACTTCTTAAACATTTTTATTGTTGATCCTTTCTCTGTAACTTACTCTGAGCCAGTTCGCCACAGTTGTAGGATATTTTTGAAAAATGGAAATGGAGACCTTTAGTCTGCCAAGTTGTATAATTATAAAAAACTAATATTATTGCCAAATACCACAATAAAAGCTAAATGTGAGTTATGATCTGAAGCTTCAAGAGACGTGTACAGATTAAAAAAATATGTCAAAAACAATCAACAACTGCAATGTGAGAAAAGGCATTTGCATTTGAGAGCACCAGATTTGGGAAATTGAAAAGCATCCAGCCAACGGTTGTTGCAAAAGCTGTATTTCTCTCAAAAGGTGATGAGAGAAAGACATGGAAAAGTTACCAATAAAAAAACAACTTCAACAACCATGTACAACCGTCACTTTGAGACAGCTATGGCATTTCACCCTGTCCAACGACTTCAATAGTGAATGGATTTAACCAGCAGGGTGCTTTTCTATATCTGACACTCTTGACTGGGCAGATGTTTACACGACCAGCTATAGATGAGGGAGACTGAAACCCAAACAATCAATACCTATATTACATAGAAAGTCTGTCAAAGGAAAAGTTGTGGCTACATAATATCCAGAGAGGAATAACGTAGGATCATGCCACAGGAGTAGAAATGAAATGTAAAGCTACAGCATGCTCTGTACTGCCATGAGATGAGGAAAACAGAAGGTCAGAAGGAAACAGGGAAGGGAGAGAAAAGACTCGCTTATTAGTCAGCAAAATCTAAAGAGATAAAAGTCTGAGACGTCAGGATGTGGCCTCACAAACCAGACATGACCTCATGCCACATCAGGGGTTGCATTTAAGCGGAGATGAAACCCCCGGTTGAGGGGAGGCTTCTCTGATCATCAGCTGATCTGATATTAAACATGTGTCATTACTTTTAACTTTACATAGTGAAAAATAATGTTGTAGAAACTGAGTATTACAAACACAGCTGGAAATATACAGACACACAGCATATACTCTTGCAAGCTCAGTGTTGCGTACTGCTGCTGCTGCTGCTGTGGGGAGCACAAGTGAAGTCCTCTCTCAGAGGTCAGATGCCAACACAATGAGCTCATTATTCGCTCTGTTCTAGGCTTTAACCTTTCTGCTTCAGCCATGTTTACACACAGAAAACTTCAGAGGAGGAGGTCAGGCTCTTTTGGCTGTGATCTAACACATGAAGCTCTGTAAAGTCCGCCTCTGATGTTTGGCTGAAAATTTTGGAAGCCAGGATGTAAGCTGGATTGAGTATATCCACTTTGATTTTCAGTGTTGAATAAAAAAGGGGAAGGGTATCAAGCTTTTGACTTTTCTTTTTTTTTTAAGAAAACAAAACAAAACAATGAAGGTAAAGTTCCTCCTGACTTAACCCTGGAAGGAATTTGTGTGGCATTCAATCTTTCTGCTCATAATGTAGGGAATGGTTGAATTCAAGGTAAGAGACATCCATCAATCACAACAAACTCACTTTTTGTGAAATAAACCCAAACTGTAGAGGCAGATATATGCAATCAACAGCCCTGTGATCACATGTACTGTAAAAGCAGCTTCTACTCACTCTCATTCACATAAACTCTGACTCAATGATATAGAACAAAATCAATACACAATCAAAGGCATCCTTATTAGAAATAGTAGTAATAAAATTAGTAATAATGAATTCTCAGGCAAAAAAAAAAAATTAAGCAAAGTTTGGTTCAGATTAAAAAGGTTGGTCTTCATCTCCCGTTGGCTGATTTGATTTCCCATGACAGAGAATTTTAGAATTTTGGGGTATCACTAGAAAACTTGTTGGCTTAGGCTTGTAAGATACACTAAGATACTTGTGAGAAAGGTTTTAAAGGGAAACATTTGTTGGCCTCTGATTGGAACATGAAATGAAATGTGATCTGTAATGTTGCTGTTAGTTAACATTTTTGCATCTGTGATAAAAAAATCATCTCATTATTGTAATATTTCTAGAACCATAAAATCAAGTACTTAGGACCTTGTTAAAATGAGCTTTTAAATTAAAATCACAATCTAAAATCACAAAATTTATTACACTTGATTTGACCTAACTATTAAAATCTATTTGGATGGTTTGTCTACAGTTTTTCAGCTCCGATTGAAGAACTTCAGATTTATCCCTGTTCAACTTTTAAAAAAATTATCAGAAATACCGGCAAAGAAGGATGGCAGCAACTTTGTGTCATGTGGGGAGGCAGAAATGTAGAACTGAGAGTTGCTTGCAGAAAAATGATAACATGTAGTGAAAAGTGGAAGTATGTGCAGTGAAAATGAAACAGGCCCTAAGATGCTTCCCTTAGGGCTGACCAAAACATGTCTGTTTAAGTGTCCTTCAGTTACAATCCTCATTTAAACCGCTGAGTTTTTGCACATTAATGAACTAATAGTAACAGCAATTTGTAGGGAACACAAATGATTTAAGTCAAGTACAAAGTGCAAGTCTACCACAAAGTTAACAAGTACCTCTTTATTTTCATTTACTGTTTTAATCTTATGGGGTATCCTGTAAAAAAAAACAATTATCTCTCTCTCTCTTGCTCTCTCTCTTGCTCTCTCTCTCTGTTTTTTTACTGCTCACACAGCTGGCTGCAACCCAGTTGCGTTTTCAACCTGAAAACAGAACATGTTTTTTCACTGCGTTTTTTGGCAGGAGTGGTGAGAGGACAGGTTAGAGTAAGGAGGAAAGGAGAAGAAACAGTCAGCTGCTTTGTAAACCACACAGACTTTCCAGAATAATTTGTATTTAAAAATAAAAAAGGGGGAAAATAGGAGAAAAATGCAAAAATTTGGGAAGGCCAACAAAAACTTCCTGTGTAGTCTGTCAGGCCTAAGAATAGCATAAAAGGCAGTGTACAGGCAGGATAAATACGCTAATTCACACAGCAAAGTAAGAAATCTGGAGCATGTACTGCTGCTCTAAATGCTCACACAACCTTGTCTGATCTGGCCCTGCAGCTCTGATAACAGAAACCTCAGATTTGAGTCCACACTGGTGCTCAGATCAAGTCCAGCAGAAAAATCGTGGAGAATGTTTGTTGAGGGAGAAAAAGCCCAGAGGACAGAGGTGGAGTCTGCTCTCTTTGTGCATGCCAAATCATTTTCATGCTCAAAAAGGCTTCTCAAGGTGTCCGAGCCTCACAAACGATGTCATGTCCACCTCGCATACAAACACAAACGCATTAGAAAGATTGTCCTGTGGCACTCTGAAGCTTCTTGCTTTTCTTTAACATTCCTCTGGACATCTGGTGGTTCTTGTCATACTTCCTCTTAAAACATGTTCAAGTCTTAAATAGTAAGGTGTTTTTGGTCTATTATTATATAATACCAGAGTCAAAATTAAAAAGATCTCATTTGATCTGTATCACGAGCTAAGAAACACAGAGCTGTTCTCCTATGGACCTGTTTATGTCCTGTATGGACTACAGCAACAACAATCCACTTTTATCCAGCCACTCTCACTGTAATCCCACTAAATACCAATATATATTTAACCTGCACTTCACCCAAAGCAATACCTCCTTGAATGTGAAACACAAACACTCGCACGAAATAAATAAAACAAACACTGTATTTGTAAGTCACAAGATTTCTAATATGTGCTGCTATTATTTATCTTATCACTTTAAAACTGGGTTGGAGCTACAGACAGATAAATAAATAACTGTTTCTGTCAAGACAGTTAGGAGACAAAATTTCAAAATGGTCTCAGATATCAGTTTTTGGCTCAATAGATTTTTGGGAACTCCTCTGATAAATGGGTGACGGTTTAGAAAAAATATTTTTTATTCTTTCAACCAATCTAAACTATTTTTAAACCAAACACTAAACCAGGAAAACTGAGACCCAATGCTTTATTACATTATTATTATCATTATTATTTATAAGTATTATTTATAACAGTGTCAAACTTTATAAAAAGGGGTTAGAAGAGGATTAAATGGGATTATGATGAACTGTAATAAACCTTAAAAGAACACAAACTTTCATTTATTTTTTGAATGTCATTTTCTCTATTTGTAGATTAAAACAATAAGTATATCTATTTTCAGAAATTGTAAAAAGAAAAATACAAATAGTAGTTTTCTAAAGCCATACTGGACATCCTTTTATGTCTCTATTTAATGTTTTCCTATTTAATTTGCTAAACTTACAGAAAAAATGAGAGATTTCAGGGATATATTTTCATTAGACAACCTGGAATATTTTTTTTTAGCTATTTGATTAAAAAAAAAAAAAAACTTGACAGACTAGGTTATCAAAGCACTTATACAATTTGATTTGTATATATCCAAGTCAGGGGTTGTTAGATCACAGGATTCATTTCTAGTTTAAATGAATGTTGTTATTTTTTGCTTGCTGTATTGGAGAAGTTCATTGATCTAAAAGGCTGAACTCAGTGAAAGTGTGTTGAAGTTGTTTACAGTGTGCACATTATGAGCAGCTCCATGTGCTGAGTGACCACGGACACAGTGAAGTAGCCAATGTGTGCGTCAGCTCAGACTCAAAAAGTTTAACTCCTTTCCTTCAAGTTTGATGTTATAATGAGGACTAAATCACTTACAGAGTGGGTGTTGTTTTGCAGAGTTGATTCAACCCCAGTCAGATCCGTGCAGGTTCGTTCATTCAGTCCTGCGCTTCGTTTCCAAAGCTCCGACTTCTCCAAACCTTGTTGCTCCACATCACTGCCAAACTCTGTCTGCAGCAGTCTGCGTTCATCTGACAGATTTTCTCCCGACAGCAAATCTGAGCTCACCGCACTCTGAAAACAGCACAGCGACAAAATCCAATACACGACGAACATGTTTACAAAGACTGAGCAACTTCGTACCCTGCAACAAACTCTTCTGTCCCAGCGTTGGCTCCCCATGCCCCCCTCATCACAAATGCATCTTCACCTACTGCTACAGCCGCAACTGATTGGTCACGACCAGAATAACCTACAATCTGATTGGACAACGGGAATCTGCCTCAAGTGAGATGTCAAATATGGTCTGATGTTAAAGCGCCCTCTAGTGGAAAGACCGCGCAGAGCCAAGATAACTTTTCTTTGTATTTTAGTTTTTCTCTGAATTTGATGATGATTCCAAGAAGCAACAACTAAACCAGAACAATCTTTATTGAAACGCTCCGTCCCAGAACAGTCACAGTTCACAGACAACTTAGCAAATCAACTTTATTTCAACTTTTTTTTTTTTTTTTTGCTTTAAACCCTAAATGACCCCATACAACTGAAACTGACTGTAGATGCAAACCAATAAATAAAATAAATATCAGCTGGTCAAAAAATTTCTACATCAAACTGTGATGTTGTGCATAACTTCTTACATTTCATCCCTGAATTTTAACCAGTTAATTCTAACTTGTACGCAAATGTTTAGAAAAGAGCCATTGGCAGGGAAACAACTCCTCACTCTGAGTTAAACAAGGTTTTACCCCGGACTCTTTTCATTCAAGTTTCTAAACATGTAAATAATAACAAGTGCAATAATTATCTATAATGTATGTCACCACTCTGTGCAATATCAATAACTTATTTTATTTTTATGTCAGTACTTGAGTAATGTCCCATAACTGTGTCAGCATGTATATAGCTGTAGATTTTAAGTAGATATTATTCTTATTATTTCATTTTATTTTATTTTTGTTTATAATTTCATTATCTTATCTTATTGTATTTTATATTTTGTATCTTTATATCTTATGTTTATATTTCATTTTCGTTGTATAAGATTCACATGTTTATATTTGTACTTTCTATATTTTAAACACTGTCTGAATGGGTGTTACTGTACTGAAAGCTATTTCCCCTAGGGGATCAATAAAGTATTCTGATTCAAAAAACAAATTAATGATTGCTCTGAGTCAACACTTGTACACAAGTGTACACCAGAAAAAAATAATAAGAAAAGAAAATTAAGGACTTGAACTAATGTGGTAATGATACCTGGAACCTAAGAATCAGTATCAGTATTCAGTGGTACCATTTTTCGGTACTTTTGAGTGTGTTTAAGTGGTAAAATGTTTATTTGTTTTGTTAAAAAAATCTCAAAATATTTTAATTTAACATATTTATTTCTCAATATATAAATTGCAACAAATATATCAAAACAAAATTCTACTGTTTGTACTCTAACATCACAGTTATTTCACAAATTTCTTCCACATGAAAACACCAAACTAAAATTAATTACAACTCAACAAATAAGCTACAACTTTGCAGTGTTTTTTCTTAGTAATACACAAATTAAAACCCAGCTATACCTACTCCATACCCATGTCTGGCAGAGCAAAATCCATCTACTCATACACTCCCTCACAGTCACAAGGATGTGTTCAGGTACTGAAACGTGGTACTGTTTGATTTTAATCCGTATTTGGCAAATCTAACAGTACCTGTACAAGTACTGAATTCGATACCCATCCCTTTGATAACAGATTCTTTAGTCTAGGTTTGAGAAAAGGGGGTTATAAGCTACACTTGCTTCGTACCATTTGTCTTTATACCTTGAACTGTTGGTACATATGTTCCTGTTGAAGGTTTGAAATATTTAAATGTGAAAAGTAATTGCTTTAACACCCAAAAACATTCTGTGATTGCATGTAATAATCAAATGTGCACTTTTTCCACAGTTATGTGATGCATAAGTGTTAAAAATAACATGTATTGCTGTAGAATGCAAGAGATTTAAGTGCTGTAATAGAAAAAAATAAGAAATAAGAAATATGAACACACATAAAACAGAAACTGACAAGAGACCACACTGTGAATACATCAGTTTTTAATTGAAGTACTGATTCGTAACAAAAAAATACCCCACCCCCCACCCCTCCCGCTTTCCTGCTGCTCAGGTGTCAGTGCTGGTCAGACTCCTGTACGAAGATGTACAGATACTGAGAGACAGAGAAGTAAATTAGCACAATACAAAGAGACAGCTCTTATGCAATCCAAAAATGTGACTGCAGCGCCGACAGTGTGCTGATGGAAAGTTGTGTTGTGTTATGACATTCTGCCCAGTTGATATTCCTTTCCTCTTCTGTTGGTATCTGAAGCTGAAGACTTTCAAATCTCTTCTGCTCTAGATGTCTTTGATTACATCCTCCAGCTCCTCTTTGGAATACATGTGGAAGGTCTTTCCAGGCTCTACTGTCGCCAGCTGCAGATAAGACACAAGAATTAGAGCGTCTGTATGGAAACATGGGCCTCTACAGAATTTTTGCTTTACCAAACAAAAGAGAAAACCCCAACATACTAAGTTTAAATGTCTTAAAGTAACCTCTTGTGGACATGACTAACACCCAGGAAGTGGGTAACAAATTCAAAGCAAACCTCAATGTTGGTGGCGTTGAGCTTCTCCTCCATCACCTGCTTTAGAATGGTAAGAGACGACTTGATGGCATCTTTTAATGTCATGGACTGTGCATGAGTCACGGAAAGGAAAACAAAATGGAAAAAAGAATCAACTCTCAAAGTCCAGGTGATACTTTTGTTCACTTGTGATGTTCCTGTTCAATACAAAATCACTCATCAGTTGATACCTTGTGGTAGACCTCTTGCAGAGAGCTCTGTGCTCCCTCAGAAGCTGAACCGATGGCCCGGGCGTCGCACTGCACAAAGGTCCCTGATGGGTCCATGTGGTACCTGCATTCAAAACCAATATTGTTGTTACGTGAGAACACAAAGTTAATGTGATTTAGTGTGAATTTTAAGTATATTCGGGGTCTAAATGGTGATTCTCTACTTACAGCTGAGGTCCTTTTTCATCAACCCCCCCAAACAGAAGTGCTACGCCAAATGGTCGACTCTATGTTGATGAAGCAGAGTAGAAAAGAAACACAGAGAGGGAAACTATTAGTGTGTTCTTTTTTAGGAGGAAAAACATGGGCCTGATGAGTGAAACTTTCAGCAAAGGGAGAAGTGCAGTGACGTACCATGGCACCGGGATCAGCGTCCTCCTCTCCAAACTGCAGTGCCAGGTTAGACACAGCCTGAGTCACGCTCTCCACTGTCATTGTCTCGTTGTAGGTGAACCAATGGTTCTAAAGAAGGGATATATGCTGGTTAAACATACTAAAATATAAGTACAGTGAACAAAATGTGTTACTTTGTGGCGAAATTCAAACCTGTGTTTCCACTCTTGCTTTGTCAATAAGAGTCTTGGCATCAGCTATCAAGCCACTCATGGCGCAACCTTGAAGACAGGAAGAAAGAAATTTGAGAACTCAACCATTTCACGTTCAATGCTAAAAGATGAAAAGAAGGAGAATAAGTAATATAAAATTAAAATGGGATGTAACACTTTTCCAAACTTTCAAGTCACACAGAAGGGGATCAATGAAAGGGCATAAATATGAATGTAGATAAAACAACATAACAAAGGAGAGCCCATTTCATGCTTAAAGCTGCATGGATGCATTCTAGTAAACCAAAAATATTTTGTATTCGTTTTAACTCTTGAAGATTGCTAAGTTTTAATGCGATGACATAATCTTGACCCTTTCTTGTTAAAAAGTAGCAACAACAGTTTTAATAGTGACAAGTTTCAGTAGACAAAATGTTATCTTTTGTAGACAACCTAGAAGACAACATTTTATATATTTTCTGACACTACTTTGAAAATAGCATGCTGCTTTGCGAATTTCTGCAACCCTTATTAAATTTTGGCATTAATCATCTTTTTCATTTATCTGCCTTTTTTAGTATGTGTTAAATTGTGTTTCAAAGTAAATGAAAACATAACCACATCACTACAGATACAGCTTACATAAACAACTAATCTCTAACCCAATCTGACCACTACTTGACACCTATAATTGACCACTCTTCAAAGAAAATCCCTCAAAAGGCCTAAATTATTGGTTTGTCTTTCTACATACCGATGTGACTGTCGATTTCCACAATCTTTTCGATGCTGTTGGGCTCCATCAGTGGTGAGGTGATCCTCTTTTCCACTGCCAGACACACCCCCTCTGATGTCTGGATACCAATGGCTGTGGAGCCCAACTGGAGAGGCAGAGACAGATCAAAAACAAATCAATTTCCAGCATTCAGGTTTTGTTCTAAATACAACACAGATGACCACTAGTATCTAATAAGTAAAAGTAAAAAAATACTACAATACTCACCTTTATAGCCTCTATGGCATATTCAACCTGGAACAATCTTCCTTCAGGGGAGAATGTGTTCACACCTCTAAAAGACAAACAGGAGAAGGGTTATTATTTATCCCTATGATACATGTTGTGATTATCATTACTTTGGTTTGTTTATTGCAGAGTGTTAAGTGTGGCGATACATTTTTACCAAGTAAAAAATGAGAAACATTTGTTCTGGATTTTATAACATCCTTTATAACAGTTATCTAGCAAATAATGAAATCGAAAGTGAAACCACACCAATCTGTTGCGAAGTGACTGACCGTGAAACAACAATCAGCTACAAACACCAGTGGGGTTACGATTAGGTTTGGAAATAAAAGCAGTTTCAGATTTGACCAAGCACTTCGGAATCAAAAGTTGTTTTTACATCCAGCTACCAACATAAACTTTTCTTTAAGGATGTCGTTCCCACTCTGTAAATGAGCAGCGCTCAATAAATGACAAAGCAGTTTGTGCTGCACCAACCTGTCATACTCCGATCTGGTCAAAAACATCTTCAAATCGCTATTTCGAGACCTGTGAGAAAAAAGAGAGAAGACTCGTTTCCAGAAGATTATTGAGCCCTAAAGAAAGACAGTGATAACTAAAAGTAGAAGGGCTTCTTTGCCCGAAGTTTGTGGTTACATCGGGGATTAGCTCAGACAGTTAGCGTGATGCTGCGCGAGCATGTTAGCTCAGTGTCGCGGCTAATCACCGGTTTAACGTCTCTGAGGAGCAAACAGGCGCCTAACGTCCATTTACTGACATTAAAATAATACTAAAACCACCATAAACAAAGACACAGTTCGAAATAATGACACTTTCCACACTCCTTTACCTCCAGCTACAGACCCTTGAATGAGTTCGCTAGTTTCAGGGGAAGCGCCTGGGATGTGACGTGAACTCGCCGACTGTAAACAAACTTAACACATATAGTTCCGCATATGCTGCGCAGTACCTGCATGTGGATGTTTTTAATGAGTTAAATATTCAGCCAGAAACATACATTCTTCCGGGAAAAATCTGATATTTTTTGGTTTAAATTCTGAACATTAGGGCAGGCTTAAGGGCACTGAAAAAAAACAAGGTTCAATATCTTTTTTATACATAGTTTATTCCAAGAAAAAAAGACAGAATTCTGAGATTAAAGTCGGTTTTCAGAGTCAGAAGTTAAGACCACCTTCTAAATTTACGTACATCATTTTCTACTGACAAAATGACCACAGAAATATGGAAATAAATACATGTGGAAATGCAGAAATTCTTGAATAAATTAATGAATCAATAAATTGATTTAAAATGTGTGCATATTTAAGGAAAAATATGGATCAATCAATGTAAAGATGCATAATAATATGGAATGTCATCATTTAGTTATTTATTTATACATTTCTATCTATATTTATATAAGTAGTTTCTCATGAATCTATGGATTTATTTCTGCAGTTATCTATGTTTGTAATTATAGTTTTATTTATTCATGCATATATTTTTTGCATTTATTCGTGTATTCATTAATTTCTAATTATGTCACTTTTTGCCTCCATACAGGTGTCTCTGGTCGCGCACCATGAGGTTCGCCCTCGAGCGGGTGGCTCGGGTACGAATCCGACCTGCCACTCTCTCCTCCTTTCCTATTCTATCCACTGTCTTCTGTCAAATCGAAGGCATGAAAAGCCCAAAAATGACTTTAAAAAGCTTCATATCAGTCTTCTTTTCATTTCTGTATACTTTTTGTATTTCCCCTTCTCTGACACTGCGTCTCTGAACGCCAAGCCCTAACCTGAGAGAAAAAAACCTTCAGGTCGGAATACTCAATGTAACTTGGTTGAACTCTTAAGGACACTTTAAATTGGCAGTGACAGGAACTATACCGCTCTGACTCTTGTTGGTCAGTGAAAAGTTGGACTGGTTGTTTTCTGTTTAACAAAATAATCAACCAAACAAACAAGAAAAACAACCGTTAACAATAGTGAAACAGTTTACTGACATGTACATAACGGCAACTATTTCGAAATATGTCACCCAGTTCAATTAACCCTCTATAAGAAAAGAGGCCCAAATTTTAACAACCCGCCCAACACTTTTTTTATCCTGCCAAACGTGTACGAAAGAAGCCCAAATGGGCGGAAACAAGCCCAATCTGGCAACAATAAAAGTAAGGTAGCCTGCAAAGTCCCGTTTAATCACTGCTAAAAAAGTTTAGAAAGATTTTTCGGCGATGAATTTGGTGTGTCAGATGAAACGACATTCAGAGTTTTTCAAAAAGCTACAGGTTATAACGTATGCTTTCCCGAGGCTCCATGGAGCATCGATATTTTTGTAATCGTTAAAACCTTTTTCATCTATTGCACGTTACATGGTCCCATATGGTCTAGCGGTTAGGATTCCTGGTTTTCACCCAGGCGGCCCGGGTTCGACTCCCGGTATGGGAACAATACTTTTCGATTTTTCTCTCCGTGGAGGATTTCGTACCTTCTTGGGGATAAAACCACACCATGTTGTTTTGTCCATGACACGAGCGGCCGAGAGAAGAGGGGAGGGGTCAAACATTCACAACAATTAAAAGTTCTCTACATTTATGCGCCGTGATTGGCCAAATATTGGACGCTGAGAAAAATTCGCGATCGCAATAGATCAAGAGTATTGGAGAATGTTGGTTTTGGGAGTTGCCATTGGCTGTTCAGCGCAGGACCGAATCCGGACACGAAACGTGATTGGTACAGTCAATGGTACCAACCAGGAGTAAAACTTATATTGAAAGAAACATAAGAAGAAGAAAGAAATTCAGCGCGATACACCACAAGAAGCATCCGAAGGTCATCAGACCCATCAAACCTATATCTCATGGGTTGCAAGGTTCATTATCTTCATATGACATTTGTTGTACCGATGTTTTTTTTGTTTTTTTTTTCGTGTTTTTATTTTAACTTCTATTTTGCTAGAAACGCAGGAAATCAGCCGCCAGAGGTCGTCCTTGAGCTTGAGGGAAGATTTGAAAACAGTTGAAAACACGATATATGGTGTCCATAACATCTCTGTGCTGAATGGTGGTACAACGACAAAAAGTGAACTCCAGTTCAGCTTAAATGTAGAAGGTAATATTTTAAACTGTGCACACCTCACCCATCAAAAAGTAGTCGGAACAATTCCATTTTTTTGGGAACTTAGATGTTTACCCTTTTAGCAAATCCATGAAAAATATTGCGTTTCAATTCATTTGTGATATATTTCTTGTTTCACAAATAGTTGGGCAGTTTTGCCAACTATTTAAGTAACGTTTTTCAGTGAATATGCTTTAATTTGGTGCAGAAAACAGTCACTTAAAAAAGGAGTAACTATTCAGATGTTATTCCTGCAACCACCTGGACTTCAGCAATGATTTCCTAACATATATCAGTGGACGATTTTTTTTTCCAGGTTTCAAATAAAGTATTCATAAAGTTGATGAGACAGAGGTCTTTGAAACTCATGTATTAAATATGATACTTTGACAATGCGGGGTTAGTTAATAGGTAATAACTTCGGATAGTAGTAACAGTGTGTTTTACTTGTGATAGAAAGTTTGATGATGCCCAAGGTTAGACCAATCAAGGAAAGATTGGGAGGAAAGAAACCTTTACAATTTTTTAACCAACTCAGATCTCTGCGGAAAAAGTTTAAAGACACAACATATCTGGTGTTTGCGTCTAAGAAACTTAAAATTTTTTGTTTAATAATTTATGGTCACATTTTATGTTATTGACTTCATGGGCTAAAGAAAAAACTACCATCCGTGAATTTGAATATAAAGTCTTTAATTTACAGTGCGCAGCCACATTAGCAGCTATAGAGGAGGAGGTGGGTGTAAAAGCAGGCCGGTGGTTTCGGGTTTCATTTGTGCGGGTGGGATCAGTTCAGCTCGGTTCTGTTGTCGGAGTCCAAACGTGGCGCTGCTTGTTTCTTCTTCAAACTCTGAACTTCAATCACCTCGAGTCCCGCGGCTGCTGTTGAAGGATAAACAGCTCTCATTTCTTTCTCCTCGGGCCAGTCTGCCAGGTGTGCAGCCTTTACAAGTCCCTGCACTGTACCATTGACATTGTCAACATGAAGACCCGGGGGAAAGACATCATTTTTCAGGCTTTCCTCTTGATCCACAGTAAGTTGTTTTGAGTTTGAAATATGCAAAAGAAATTAATTCCCCCTCAGGGGATTAATAAAGTTCTGTCTTCTATCAGTCTTATCTAACTATGTATAACAAAGCATAATTTCTCATTTCCAGCAAAGGCTGAACGAGGATAAAATTAGTCACACAAGTAAGTTACATGTCAGGACGGGTCAGAAAGTAAAGCCAGTGTCACTGTTTCCCCCCATCTAATCTAATTTTTCAGCAGAGTAACTCTCCTGCATGGACTTCTATTTACATATTAAAATGTATTGAACTTGCTTGTAGCCCAGAGGCTTATTACCTATTCTAACATTCAAGCTGATGTCAAAACCAGGCTTGATTTTTTTCTCCTGTGCATCTCATGCATCAAGTTCATCTACAGACACATTCCTGTCCCAATGACTTTTATTGAGTCAGTAAACAAAGCATCCAGGCAGGCATTCACTTAACACAGTCCAATTGTGAATTTTTTTGAAGAGCAACTTTCCAACCATAAAAATTTAATCAGACATATTTCCTTGTTTCAAGAAAAAACAACTGCATTACATACCCTTTACCTTAAGCTTCAAATAATATTACTTACCTGTTTGAAACATACTTAGTGTAAAAGTGTGAGGGCAAACTCAAAGCAGGATAGACATGTCAGGAGGAGACAGATTTGCATGTGAAAATAGTTCAAGTCTGTGGTTTTAATGTTACATTGTGGAATCAAATCAAATCATATTTTAATCAAAGTTCAAAAGGCCTTTCTTCTAACAGCATTATATTCTGTCAACACATCATTCAGTGCTGTCTAACAGGGCCTGCTAAAGTGATCATCCTGTTGACTTTTACCACTTCTGCTTCTCTTTCAGTCCCTGCGGCCTGCTTCCTCACTGCAGGTATGGTTTTCATGTTTCTACTCAAGCAGTTGTTTTTCACATCTTTGCATTTCACGTGTATGATTTTGAGGAATCTCCTTGTCATTTATGTGTCTCTGTCTCCTCAGTGTCAGCTCAGTCTGACAGCAGCAGCAGTGTAGTGGTGGCTGGGTACAATGTGAGCGCTCCTGCTGGGTCCAGTGTGTTGCTGCAGTGTGTCAGTGGCCGAATGGTGTGGACCAGAGACAGGGTGCGGGACAGGCAGAGGGTGGTCCACTGGGACCTGTACCGGGCCGAGCCGGACTACGCCATGGAGAGGGTGGTGGACATGTTCTCTGCGGGGGACCAGAGGGTTTACAACTCTTACAACATGGGCAGGGTCGGCCTCAGCCAAAAAGCATTCAAGGATGGGAACTTCTCCCTGGTCATAAAAGGTCACACTCACTGTCTGTGATTTCTTTTATTGGACTGTTTTCTCATTGTGACTCAAGTACTGTTGTTGTCTCGATTGGTTAATTCCTAACTTGATTACTTACAGCTTTGCTTTTATATCTTTTCCATTATTTTGGTCTTTAACTGTACCAGCCCCTGCTTTCCATTATCAAGTTGCATCTTGCCAAACTTATACAGCTGAAAAGAGAATTAGTTGAGGAAATGTTTCTGAAGACGCGGTAAGCCAGATCTTGATGCAATTCAGCTCATCCTCACTTCAGCCAAAAGCGTAATGTAACTAACTGTGAGATGAGCAGGATAATGGGCTTTGTTTCAGACCAAGTCATAAAACACACTGTCTCTGAAAACTGTCCCACACTCATGCATTCATTCTTGTGGGGAAGCCAAACATGCACTGTGGTTACAACTTAAGATGTTTTTGTGCTTGTTTGTTGCCTGTCTGCACTGATTTATTTTGCAACAGCTGAACAGAAACATGTTTTTACAGTACTCAGATCTGCACACACATCTGCTGCATCAGTCAGACGGCTTAAAAAAAAGCCTTGCACTTAACAGGTTCCACTCACCAGTGCTTTGATTTTGATAAACAAACAGTTAAATAGTGTAAACAGTTTTTTTGTGATAAATATAATTAAAAACATTTTCATTATGTCAAAAGAGAACATTGGCTTTACTACAAAAGCATCACCATGATTCCATTTGCTTTAAATCTTATGACAGATGTGACAATGAACGACCGAGGTCTTTACTCCTGTAATCTCCACCATCTCTACTGCCACCTGTATGAGACCATCCGAGTACAGCTCAATGTGACCAAGTCCCGTATGTATAACACAGCATGCTGTTTAAGAAACTGCAGAACCAACTGGATTTGAAGCTGACTTTGTCCTTTCCACACATTTATCTGAAAGGCCGTAAAGAACAGCGCTTCTGGGATGGGCAGAAAGCGGTGTATGTGGTGTTACTTGGCAGCACGGTGGTTCTGCCCTGTATCAACAGACGCAATGTATGGACAGACTGGAGCAATGAGGAGGAGGACCAGCAGGTACGTGCACTGTTTCGGCCTGTTAAATGTTTCATTCTTAATGCCAGTGTAGACACTTTAAATCAGATAAACACATAAGATTTGAAGAGAAATATAACGACCTCACTACCACTGTGTCTTTAAGGTGGTTCACTGGGATAGGCAGTCCCCAGGAATCCGCCATGACCGTGCAGACCGGCTGGTGGACCTGTACGCCTCAGGAGAACAGCGTAGCTATGGACCACTGTTCCTACAGAGGAAGATGAACATCAGCAACCACGCCTTCGCAGAGGGGGACTTTTCCCTCACTATTTCTGATCTGCAGGTGTTTATGTGTGTATGAGCGTGTGAATTTATATAAACAGTAAGGTGGATGAATGAATGAATGAACAGTACAGGTGCATTCTTCCAGGCTTGGACTGTCAACCACTGAGTTGTAACGATAACTAAAAGTGAGCACACTGTAATTCTGTTTGGATATGAAGCCAGGCTAGTGTCATAATTTTCTTTCATTATACTATTTTACATTAGTTTGATCTTGATAAATCAATGTAGGGTTTATGTTTCCCTCCAACACTGGCCAGACATTTTGTTTTGATTTGATATAACTGAACTAAGATCCAATATTTTCAATCAGATTCAACTCCTATCAAATGATGGAAATGGTCTTTTAGAAAGGTTGAGTTTTGTTGTGGCGTTATATTGATATTCAAGCACTAAAGCTTCTGTCCTTTGTTACACCACACCTACCCAATAATGCGTTATGACTTTTTTTTTTTTTACAACCACCCCAAATTCAACTTCTTTCTCCTTTACATTGTGGCTCAAACTTACCCAATATTAATTTTCAAACAGAATTCAAGATCTGTCTCATGTTGGATGTCTACCAATGATAGTTTTTGACATCAGGAGCAATCCCAAACTTTGAGATTGTTTTTTGCACAAAAATCATATTTTTTTTAAAACCCATCATGGTAGATAACTGTTAGAATGGACTGAACTCTGCATGGGTGGAGGTCACTCTCTAAGTTGAACAATGTAGGACTTTGGTCATGTTTTACCCTTTGATACATGAAATATAAAATCAGAAATTTGAAATTAAAGAAAACATTTTTCTCCATGCCCAAAGAAGAATGAAATGAACAATGCTGACACAGGTTGATATAGATTTACATCATAGAAACCATTATATTTAGGTGAAAATAACTTCTCTCAGCTGTCCTCTGCAGTGACACTCCTCTTATATTGGCACAAGAAACACTCCCCCGGTCAATGGTAGACTCTCTTGATGGGTGATTCTTGTGCTTTTTTGACTGGATGTGAACATCATGTCCATATGAAAACCCAATCACCATTAGAATGATGGATTCTGAATTTTGGTTAGTGTTTATGTCAAAACCAGACATTGGATTGATCTTTCGCAAGATTGAAAACCTGCAGGACCTGGATTAAGTTGCTGTTTTGTCATACCAATCAAATTCTGTATTTGCTTTATTTGAATTTTTTTACCCATTGCTTAACCAGAGCACATTTGTTGTTTTCTGTATTTGGGGGATTGATCGTTGTCATCTAATTGTCCAGCTCACAGACCAGGGGAAGTATTCTTGCCACCTCCACCATCACTACTGTGGCCTTCATGAGAGGAGGGAGTTTCAGGTTATGGTGGAGCCACCTGTGATTCAGCCCAGTCTGCCAGCCAAGGCACTGCCCAGTGAAGATAAAGGTGCCGGACACACACACACTCACTCACTCACACACACCACTGGACACAGACCAGAGTGAGCACCTCAACAAAGAAGATGCTTTATAAATGAACATGGATATGAATCACCATGTGCACCCTTAAAATAAACAAACTTCACAAACATCTGTTTTTTCCTTCACTTCTCCCTCTGTGCTTTTTCATTCTGTCTTCACTCACACTCCCCTAAAACTCTCCTCAGAGCAAAGTAAAAGCAGAGGAAGTCAAGATGGGGTGGGAGGGGAATTTTACTTCTGTTTTTTTCATGAGAGATTTTTTTTTCTTGCACTGTCAGCTTGTTTGACGCCAGACCCCTGAAACCTCACACACTCTCTCCAAACCCAGTCCTCTAGCTCTTACCCCCCATCTGCTCTCACCTCCGTGTCAACCCAACACTCTCTCAGATGTTTCCTTTAAAAGAAACACTTGCTGCACCTTTCTACTGCTTTTTTTCATGTGTGATGTGACATATGATGTGGTCAGGAGTCTACTTATCTTCTTGGAGAGCATGATCCATCACTTGCATAGTCAACATCTCTGCTTGAAAGTTTCTTTAGGAATATACAGAACAGACAAAGAGAAGGGGCAGACGATGAAATGGCAGTCCTGATGGCATGTCAGCAGCATCCTGGAATTCTTGCAGAATGAGACCGTTTCTGGTGCAAAAGTCTAAATTTCCAGGACTGAAGCAAAGATGGTAATAGCAGACATATCAATGTGGGATTTTCATTCAGAGAGGTTTAGAAGCGCTAAATGCTTGAGGCAGCCTTCTTTTCTTTTTTTTTTTTGTTCAGTGTGTGTGTGTGTGTGTGGACAAAAGAGCATGCCAAGTCCGATCTCATTTCAGTGGAATCTCTCGGATACAGTCAAAGGACTAAAGTCCAGCCTCTGCCCACACAAATAATCCTCCACTCTGCTCTCTGGGTTGTAATAATACAGCAGCACTGAACCTTGGGAATTTAGCTGGTTCGAAACAAGATGTATACCTGTGTTATCTCCAGCATAAAGGTTACATTAAGCACTTTTTCACTCCCTGCTTGTTTTTATTTCTTATCTTTTCTTTTTCTGCCCTCCTTGACTGTCTGCTGCCTTGTTGACCTTGGCACTCTCTTCACATTCAAAAGGAGTTTCAACCAATCTTCTCTCCTACCCTCTTTCCTTTTTTCCTCCTTCTGTGAGGATCCCACATGCTTGAGTTTATTTATTTCAAACCAATTCCTTTTTCCATAGCTGCTATTGCTGACATTCCTTTCAAAATAGAGTACTCCTGGGATAGTTTATGGATGAAAGGAGGAAGTTTGCATCATCTGTGCCACAGCTGGCAACACAAGACAGACAGAGAGGTATAGAAAAACAAAGCTAGAGACAGAAACAAGGAGGGGTGAGGGGTTTGTGGATGTAAAAAAGGAAAGAAAGATGTAGGTCAGCCCTCCCTTCTTCCCACCCATCAGAGGGATTTCTCAGTGGAGTTTGGGTAAGAAGAGAACGGGGCTACCAGTCTAAACACAAACACGCATTCCTATTTTGGCACAGAGAATGTTATGAGTCCAAATAAAAGGATTTGAGGATATATTGTGTTCGTGAACATGTTTTCATGTAAACTGCAGCTGTGGTAAAAGTTTCTGGGTTCGGATGTCAGGGCGAGGTCTTTTCTGACTTGATTTTGCGAGGCAGGCCTCTGAAGAAACATCTCAGTCGCGTCCCTTCCTCTCCCTTGGCTCTGCTCCTCTATTCCACCCTGCTCTGTCCCCTCTTCACTCCTCTTCCTCTCTTTACTTCTCTGTGTTTTACTGCCAGGAAAAGTAAATCACAGCATGACTCTCTGTCTGGATCTCATTCTGGCTCAAATCTGTCGAGTCTGAGGTCTGCACAGCTGCTTCTTGCCTTGCATTTTTTTTAAACAAGGCAGAATGAAAACAGGCCTCCCCTCCTCCTCCTCCTCCTCCTCCTCCACTTTTCAACAACCCACAGAACCGCACACATCACCTAATGCTGACTGGCTAATTATTTCTCACCACCCCGGAAATTCTATCAGCATTAGCTTTTCCCAGTAAGGAAAAAGTTGTTATATAAAAAGATAACCATAAAGTAATTTGTGAGGTGTTAGAGCTTGTGTTGTAATAACAGCATACATGCAACAACAAATGTCTGCATTTGAGCCACCCACGTGGGCTGAAAATGATTTTCACCCGGCTTTTAGAGTTTTCTGCCAGTCAGCTTTAGTATAAGTCTATCAGCAGTGAACACCAGTAATGCCATACGACCATGCTGCTATTTATGTTGTTTAATGTAGCGTCACATTAAGTTTGTGTACTATGTATCTGCACAGTCCCGGAGAGCTTCTCTTGAATCAGGTGAAGAAATTAAAAGCTGTAAGAAGATCTCATGGATTGCATTTATTTCATGTGATGTGTAATGTCTGTTAAGAGTCACATCTGGTCCTACTTTCTATATTTGTAAACTCAATGATGACACATTGGGCTGTTTGCAAGAAAAAGATGAAAAACAGAGTAAGTCTGACTGCTGACAGCTACTCTTTCTGTCTTACTCAGACACCACAAAAGCTGAATCACCACGAGTCATCAATGTTATCCTGCCTGATCAGAGACACCACTTTCTCCTGCCACTTGGCTACGTCCTCACCTCCTTCCTGCTCATGGCCTTCATTATCCTCATCATCATCCTCATCTCACGCAGACGTAGAACCAAAGGTCAGAAGTGCAATACATCAGTCTGGCTATAGGTGGTTTTTATTGAATTTATGCTCCTGAAAGTCATGTTGTAATATTGTTGTTGGTTTTTTTAATAGAATTTCATCCTCAAGTGTCTGCAAGGTGCGTGAAAATGCCCATATATACACGTCAAATGAAAGTCTCACTTTCAAAACATGCTAAACCTCTGTTTTCACTCCGGCAGGTCAAGCAGAAGTCAAAGCAGCTCAGAGGAGTTTGAGATGGACATACCTGAAGTGAATATGTGCAGTCGACAGGAGAAAAGACTTGGTGAGTTGAGAGAGCACTTGGGTTTGAGCATAAAATCTGGCTTTGTCTTCACAGACTGATTTTCTCCTGTTTGAATTTAGACTACAAGAACAACCTGCTGAAAGAGAAAGTCCACATGAACTCTCAGCCTAAAGTTATTGATCTTGACAAAGGTAACCCACATTCAGAATGAAAGTCAGACTATTTGACTTCTTTTATCATCTTTCAGTAATGTTTTTTTGGGGAAATGTCTCCTGCAGAGATAATTTGAAGAATGTATGTTCAGGTAGAATCACATTTCTGTCTCCAAAAATTATGCCTACTTTGGCTTCTAACATTGTGGTATTGATAGATTTTTTTAAGGCTGAAAATAAATAATGCAAGAATTTAAAGTAGAATGGTAGTTTAAGTCACTATATGAGGAAGAAAATGTGTTTTAAAGGAAGGTATAGAAAACCCGTTGCAGTAAACCGGTTATTGATTCTAACAGAAGTCCCATTCCTGCGAAAATTGCAGGAATTAGCTGGTTTTTGATTTTAAAATCACACATTGAGCCATGACTGCTCCTCCGTTTGTGTCCCCACTACTACTCACCATTAATTCACCATGACCTAATGTTGTCTTTATCTGTTGTAGAAATGCAAAAGTTCTCCAAGTGAGTGACGAAAAAAGTTAAAATGAAGCTGACGTCACTGGCTGGTCCAGAGGCTACACTCCTAACTGAACGCCTCCGCCCCTCACTACGTCCGTCGCTCCGTGCAAGGAGACTAAAGGAGAGAAAAAAGGCAGAAATTGTGTTTTCAAAGTACTGGCATTACAGACTGAAAAAGTACTTTTTATGCACTTGACTAGAAAAAAAAAAACATACTGGACCTGAATGAGTGTACAAGAGACAATGACGCCACCTCGTGGAGAGGTTAAACTAAGTCTTCACTGTTCAAATAAGAAACACTGTGTAGTAATCTGACCTAGCCAAATAAAGTGAAGTGAATTGGATTATCATTTATTGCAGCCTTCATCATCATTTCCTGAGAAAGAAAGACGTATTTCTGTCTTAATTGTTTTACTGTTAATATCATCTCAGCTTTACTGACCCACCACTGAAGTGCTACTATCAGTGGGTGCTGCCTCCTGGAGGCTTTTATTAACTGTATGCTTACTGACCACTGAAATGGTGTATGTAAAACACTTTATCCAGATGCCAAGACTGTAATTTCTGGAGTCTTCCTATTTTTGTGTATTAAAATTATATGTTCAATGCTGATGATTGAATGAAGGTTTATTCTCCATGATTTGTTCTAGCTGCCTGTGGATCTACTCCTCACCTGAGAAAGGTTAAACTGGAACTGAATTTTATATTTTTTAATCCAAGGAGATGGAGAGTTGATTTTTCAAATAGGTTTAATACAACTTTGAGGCAAATATATTTAATTTCAATAAATTAAATACTAATTTCAGATCATGCCATTCAAATTAAACATAAAAATTTATTTCTCGTGGCATTTCAGCAGCATCTCAGCTGACCCACCACTGAAGCGCTACTATCAGTGGTTGCTGCCTCCTGGAGGCTATTATTAACTGTATGCTTACTGACCAATAAAACAGTTTATTTAACTAATATTTTGATACATAGTATACAGTATTTTGCTTATATAAATCTGGGGAACATTTTGAAATTTCATTTGGTGTTGAATGTTTGACCTGGTCCCCTGAAGGGCAGTTTTGAACCTGCTGATGATGTTAGGCTGTTTGGGTGTCCTATGTTTATCCTTCACCTACCTTTCACACTATTGCATGCAAAAGCTGAACAACTTTGGTCATGACAAACACATTTTTTCCAAGCATTTTTCTCATAACACATTAGGTCATAGTTCATTTATTCATTCCTTTGTGTCACAAACAGTCCCTGAATTCAAGACAAATGGCTTTTTATACACTTTGTGAAGTTATTTTGTGTACTTTTTCTATAAAATACATGGTACTGTAATATACTTTAAATCTAAAAACGGTAGAAAACCCTGGTCTGTCTTGCACTGTTGGACAACTGTATAGAAGGAAGCAGCTTTCAATCATCATCAGTTCGCACACATATCCACACACACACATACAGACACATTCATTCCAACATTCACGACTGCCAATCTGAAGCCGGTACAAGAAAAAATGTGAAAACATTCACAGAACTATAGTGGGTTAGCCATCTTGTCACTTTCTCTTAATCTCCAAACACAAACACACACACACAAACATACACACATACAGTCATACATACTGTCATACAGACTACACAGATTGTGAGGAGAAATCTTTCAGTAAGTAAACTCAGGATCTTAGGAAAATTTGGGACAACCGTGTGTCTGTTTACCATAAGAGCTACAGGTGTTTACAGGTGATCAGAAGGACACTGGGTGCTACAGGACATTTGGATATTTGGGTGGACTTGTGTTGTAGCGAGAAATATCTGTTTAAAATCAACACATTTGTTGTTATTGTTCATGAGCCAGAGTAACATGAAAACTGACGATCACGACAAGAGGAACCCAACCTATGGAATAAGAGAAGACACTCCAATAACAATTAACTTACAAGATTATAACCCTTATACTATTAACAGAGAGCTGCAAACATGTCTTTGTCTTAAGTGCTCATCGAAAAAAAGATCAAACTCGCCCATGTATCAACCATGGTAAGAAAGTTGAAGGAGTTGATGTGTTCCACGCGCTGTACAACCTGTGCTCCACGTCTCTGGAGAGTTCAAAGAGTGTTCTGATGCTTAAACCGGAAGAGCTCTGTCTCTGTCTCTGTCTCGTCACCCAGTTACACCGATCATACAGGCCGTGCGTGCGTGTGTGTGTGTACACAGTGCTCATGTTCTGGGAGCATAAATCGTGAGGCTGTTTCTTACAGTCAAGAGTCAAGTGGCTCACATCGCCAAAGAATCTGTTCAGTCTCAGACAAGCAAGACCCTTACAGGGGTCTGTAATCACAAAACAAAGAGAGGTATAATAATATGGTCCAATAAAAGGCAGTCATGTCAGGCTGACTAAGAGAAAATGCCCATCCCTCTCTCCTCTTCTGCTCTCCAGAGCCTGGTGCAGCCTCTGATACCTTTAAAAATACACGTTAAACTTCAAACTAAAGCATAGGGACCCACTCCTCCAGATTGGTCAGAAGAGATGCATGGTAAGAGTTATGGAGGTTTCTGGCAGGGCTGGTTCTCTGTGAGGTTGGTTGTTTTGGCTTTAAAGGATTTCTCAAGTGTCCACCACTGGTCCCATAGGGTCCTGATGGGGGCTCTCCAAAATGGACGAACTGTCAGGGGCCTGAGGGTGAGGGGAGTGGGCAACCCCGATGACTGCACTGCAGCCCTCGCAACCCTATGAGGCACAGGTATATTAAAGGTGAGTTACTCTGAACAGGATGTAGATGGTATGAAGGCAAGTGTTTTTGTTAAGAGATGCTCACCTGTGTGTCTATCTCAGGTGGGATTGTGTGCTGCTGGATCCAGGGATGGACCTCAGCCAGCTCCTCTCTCTGCTCCTGGTTGAACCACGGCTGCAGAGGTTTGAGCAACCGCAGCTTCTCCCTGTCTTCTGCTAACACTTCATTCTGGTCCCTGGAGGAAAGGAATAATAAGACAAGTCAAAGACAGCAGGATTAAGTACTGAAGATACCATGCATGACCTGCTCCTGTTCAAGTCGTAGTTCTCTTCAACACTGTGATCTGGCTTTTTGACATTTAAAATCCAGAGGTGTTCCTGAATTTGCAGTGATAGCTACTAAAATTTCAATATCAGGTCTGTGGTCTGTTCTTAACTAGATGAAACTTTTTTCTTAAGGTCAGCATTTCTGAAATCCTGTCTGTATCTTACCCAAATGTGCACATGCATGTGAGTATATTTTTGCATGTTTATTTTTCAGTTTGACCTTTGCAATTTGACTTGTGCACTCTCCTGTGGGTAGTGCATTTGTAACTGTGTGATCTTATTTTATTGCCATGCAATACAAACTACCTAAAATGGTGTAGGAAAAACATGCACTACTGTATCAAACTAGCAAACAGCACCAGAAGCTCTTATGTTTACATTTGCTGTATGTCACTATCATAATTTGAAAACTTCAGATCCTGAAAATTCAGAACTACACATGACTATTGATGGTAAAAAGAAGTCATTATAATGAACCAGATTTGAACAGCAGCTTATCTCCACATATTACATTAACCATTAAGACTGGTTAAATACAAACATTAAATACAAACATTAGTCTTGACAACGGATACTGAGGATGTTCATCAGTCTAATCTGTAAAGGCTCAATTGTGGATTCCCTTCATATATATGATGCAGAAAAACAAAGTGTGTGTACCTGGTGTGGATCTGGTACGTCATCATGACATGGTCAGGCGTGTGCTGGATCATGCTCCACAGCGAGTTCTCTACACGAGTGTCAAAGCTGTGCTGGTGCTCTGCCTGTGGCTCCTGGCTCTTACGGGCTTTGCGTGATGTGTCCGATGAATCATTGCTGGCAAAGTATTTGCTGCTGTTGCTGCTGCCTGTAAGCAGGGAGAGCTCTTCATCAGTGCATGATCAGAGAAAGCAGTTTCCTATGTGTCAGACATTTCTCTAATGCCACAATGTTTAGGTTTGATTTTTTCACCCTTTTCCAATGCATCACAACATGAAAATGAAAAACTTTTTTTTCTAAAATATTGTCTAGTGATTATTCCTACATGTATAGTCACTGTGTCTTACCAGTGTGGGAAGTGGAGGTACCATTGGAGCCTGATCCAGACCCCGACCCCAGGGAGCCAGACTCCCCTGACCCAGAGCCTGAAGCGTTTGAGCCAGTCCCTGAGCGGGCGTCCTCCTGCAGCAGCAGGTCAAGCAGCTCACTGGATGTGGACTGGGCATCATGGTTACCAGAATCACTTGGGTTATCACCCTGAAAAACGTAAAGGTTTAAAAGTCAGAGACAAAATGATGCTTTTGCTGTAAATACAGTGGGATACTCTTGTGCTTTGTTACGTCACAAAGAGAAAAGTGGACACTCGTGGTAATATATTGACTGAGAGAATGAAAAAGTGAAAAACTAACAAGTTTTATATGTTGATGGTTAAGGCTGACAGTGACAGGCAATGGCAGTCTCACCTCATTGGCCAGTTGTTCGTGAAGGCTCTCGGCATGGTTGTGCCCAGTGCTGCTCTGCCCTTCGCTTGGCTTTGGTAGCTCTTCTTGCAGAAGGTTTAGCTGCAATGGAGAACTGGAGCGGGAACTGGAAAATAAGGCCCGAGGCCCAGCTTCCTCCTCCTCCTCCCCCACAGAGGAGCTGGCTCTGGGTGAACAAAGCATGGGGCCCTGGGAGGTCTGGTGGTGGGGGCCAGGTTGAGCTTGGAACTGGGGCTGGGGAAAGACAGTATTCCCCGGGGAAAAGCCTGTCATGGCAATAGGTACCTGGGACAGCATGGAGGGAGCTGATGGGGGATACATGAAAGGGAAACCTGGAGTGAAAGTTGGATAGTTGGGGAGGATGACAGCCATGACAGGGGTCATGTAAGGGTTGACGTTCTGAATTGGTGCCATGGCTTGCAGGTTGTGAAAGTTCTGCATATTCTGCAGATTCTGAAACGGCTCCATCTGGATTGGTTGCATACCCTGCACACTCTGAGCAGGCTGCATGATGTTAAAGTTGTAGCTGAGCTGGTTTTGGTCGGGAGCTTGCAGCACCATGGGGGTTGCCCCTTGCAGCTGCTGTGGTTTGGGCTGCTGCTCTGGAACAGGCTGGGTTGCCATCATAGGGAAGAGTGGTGTCTGGAGCTGGGTTGCTTGGTTGAATGGTGCTCCCATCTGAGGCTGAGAGGACTCTGAGGAGGGCCATGAGGAGTCAGGGACACGGCGATGAGGACCAGGTGGAGAAGCGTTGCTGTCTGAGGAGCCCATGGGTTTTGGGCGCTTGTGTCTGGGCTTCCCTCTCCTGGAGCGGTTCAATCCTCCTGCACTCAGTGGACGAAGGTAGTCCCCTGTGGTGAAATGAGAAAATGTTGAAGAAAAGCGTTCATCATGCTGAGACCTACATACATATTTCATCATTTGGCCAGCCATTTTTGTATATACGAACCTGGGTGGTGGGAGTGAGCCATGGAGCTGTTGTCGAGCTGAAGATAGGAGCTGTAGGGGCTCTGGAGGATGCGGTGGCGAAACCGATCCACATACTCTTGCTCTTCTTTCTGGGTGTGAGCTGAAAGCACCTCCTTGGTGAGACCCACAAACCTCGGCTCCTCTGTGGCGGGGCTCGGAGTGGGGCGGGCAGGGGTTGGTGCAGCATCTGTAGGCTCGCTGCCCATCGGGGCATCTTCCAGTGCTGTGGCCTCTGAGAGGAAGAGCAAACAAACACAATATGCAGTTTACAAGCATTTCTTGTAGATCAAGAATTAACTGTCACAAAAAATCTGAGATCAACAGATGCGTAGATGTGTAAGGTTTTGGCCATTTACCTGATTCAGGCTGGGGCACATGTACAATGGTGCTGCTGTACGAACACTGGCTGGTGACAGACACTACACTCATGGCCTTTGTGGACATTGTGATGTCTGTCAAAGGTGCTCCAACAACTGCTGCTGCTGTAGGGGCCACAGACACCCCACTGTCCAACACCACTGCCAAAAGACATTATAACATTTGATGTTGCTGTCAGAAAATCTCTGTTGTATGCTGATGTGTGTTTGTGGCATGTTCATACCATCTGAGCTGGCCTGAGCTGTGTCAGTGGCTTCAGCAGGCTTGTCATCTTCTGAGGTAGAGGATGAGGAAGAGGAGGTGGCCAAGGAATGAGAGTCACTCTTTCGCTTCAGGACTGGACCTGTGCAGCTCTCCAGATATCTGAAACACACAAACATACACTCATTTAAAGAATGACCAGCATTAGGTGCCCTGAAAAATCAGCTTAGTTTATTATACACAAGCCAGGTTTGTTGGCCCCTTATCACACCTGATGATGTTATCCACACAGTTGATCTGCTGATAAGAGGGAATGTGTGTTTGCTTCCTGCCCTCTTCATGATCTCTAACTTCAGGGTTGGATGCTACTGGGAGTAGACGTCCTAGAAAGGCAAAAAACAGTTTTAGCAATTTTTTCCACATTTTATTCAAGTTCATATTTTTTTACTTTTTCAAAAAATATAAGCTGCAACACCTCTCGCAGGTTTGCCAAGAAGAGATATTTTGTGGCTGGAGCCCAGATAAGCTCGCTGCCCCCAGGCATTGACTCTGTTGACGTCGGCACAGATCTGTTGCAGTGTCATCTGCAAAAACACACAAACGCACACATTACACATCTCTGCCACAGGGTGACCACTTGTTTCCTGCACAGTGGTGTTACTGTCATGTCTCATGTCTCACCGGCTCCCTGTGTGAGTCCTCCCACATGTTGCCATTGCTGTCGCTTGAAGAAGCTACGCTGATGTAGTGCTCATGAGAACCATTGCTTCCCAGGCTGCCATAACCACTGGAACCATTATTATGGACTGGCTGCAATGGAAAAAAACAGACAGGGGCTTGAACAAACTAAAACTCAAGGATACTGGTTAATGTAAATACAGTTTCCAACTCAATAAGGACCTGCAGGAAAAGTTTGTAGATCTTTGCTTGTAAATCTTTGATTTCCTCGTGTGTGACCAGGACATCATCTTTAGTCCGAGCAGCAAACACATCCTCATTCAGAGGACTCCTGACAAACAAAACAAAAACAACAACACAGTCATATTCACTATGTCATCTTATCCAATAAGTCTCTTAGTAACTGCTGTTGAGCTACTTACGTCCTGACTTTGTGCCGTCCAATGATGAATGCAACTTTCCGGCTCCAAGGGTTGATGAAGCTGGACCAGCTGGTGTCCAAAGTAATGTGGTCTCCGTTCTGACAGCGTAGACGCACTGGAGAGTGCTCAAACGGAGATTGGCCTGCATACTTCAACACTGTGCACGGCATGAGTGGGTTAGAAAGGGGGAGCAACAAGAGGAGGACAGTCACTGACTGTTGGGTCACTAGAAAGGCTTGATAAATCAGTGCATATGTTATTTATGGTTTTACCGACTCACTCCTAAGCTAGTGTAATTTAAGCATAAACTTAAATATCTAAGCAAAACCAATTGCTTCTGATGACTTGCCTTTCCGATGCATCGACAGCATGAGTGGGCGGTCATCTGGGTGAATGCATGTCAGCAACGAAGTGCCTATCAAATCCTGAGGAAGGTATCCTAGCAACGGCACAGCCCTGTGCGTAAGGATCATCAAAGTGGTTTCATCAATACACTGACACTCAAGAGCAACCTACACTCTGAATGTGGACATGAATGTATGCAATGACCTGTCATCTACTTCCAAGAACACGCAGCCAGGAGAGTGTGTGGTGGTGAAGATGCGCTTGTCCAAAGGGATCCGCGGGGCTGCACAAAAGAGTGATAATGTCCATAAAGTTAAGTAACGGGTATCTTTCTTCCTTAGCTTGTTCTGGATAACTGAGAACAGATATTTTTTCTAAAAGAATGAAGCAGAAGCTGTGGAGTAGAAACATCTTAAATGGTCATTCGCAGTTTGACTTGTATGCAGGTTATGGAGCTGCTGGTTTTACCCTCATATCCAGAAATGATGCGCTCAGCCAGTGCAAGGCAGCACGGCTCCTCCTCTTCTCCACCGTCTTTCCCCTGCACTTTCAGCAGGTATGGTGTTATCCGGAAAGGGTTGTAACGCATCTCACCATCACGGTCTTTCCCACCCCTAAAAAAATTAGAGCTCATTGAAACACGTTTATCTAACATTTTTTTCAGGAGGAGATCGTATTCCTTTAAATAATCACTGAAAATTTTGAGGAGCTGAACAACAGTCAGAAGAGGAACAATGAGATACCGACCTGATTCTGCAGAAGAAAGACTTGACCTGGGCACAGTCAAACAGAACCCCTGCTGTAGAAATCAAGAGCAGATGATTAACTTAGTTAGATGACAGCTTTTCATAAATGATTCAGTTACAAAACAGAAGTTTAAATTGCCTATTAATACTAGAAATTAATTATAAATGAAAAAGGGATATCTGTAGTTGTGGTAGTTGTAAGCATTTACTCAAACTAATATCAAATTAAGAATATATAATGAAGTTAAGTACAGATATGTGAAAGCTGTACTTAAGTACAGGAACAAAGTATTTGTACCTCAGTAAATTACAACACTCAGTGAAGATGTTATGCCTACGTCATGCACTTAAACTGTGATAAAACTCAAAAGCTAAGGACATTTTTACACATTTAAGAAAACAATTAAAAGATATTTATGCTGACAAGACTAGGAAATACCAAAACACACCTACTCTAGAGAGCTGTTTAAGGAAAAATAAATGTGAATGAAACTCACCTGTGTGTGAGTTGCTCCAGGGTGGCAGATGTGGCTGAGCTGTGTGCGAGTAGAAGACATTGACATCTTGGTGGAAGAGCAGCTCCACAAACTTAGCTGATTCCAGGAACTTCCTCTTGCAGCACAGGATGCTGGGAGCCTGCTCCGAGGCGTAGAGCACCCGTCCACTTGACAGAGAGAAGACCACCACGAAGGAGTCCTGCACACAGACATGAAGAGACGTACGGGCGTACAGGCAACCAAGTCACAGACACTCACAAAAGCAGTAAACACACATACACTCACACACTCGCCCAGGCATGAGGCAGATTTAATCGTTCATGGGCAAGAATGTATGAAGAAGTGTTTGCCTCTGAGGACTACAACATAATTTGAATACAAAACCATCTAAAATCTCTGCTTGGTTTCACTTGTGTGCTATAATCTGATTAGGTGACCACATGATCAGTCACTGCAGGATGTGCTGATGGATGTGTGCAAATATAAGTACCGTGTTTTTAAGGGTGTGTTCAGAGGTGACCCTCTCCAACTCTTCCAGGGTACAAACAGTGGCGTCTCTCCTCTCATCCTGGCCATTTCTCATCAGCAGTTTGTAGTATTCACTATTGGCTACAGAGGGGCAAACACACGCTGATTAAAAACAAGACTTACTAACATTGGGCAGATGGTGAAAAAAAGGGGCTGCTATAACAAGAGAAGAGCTAGGGGCCAGGTTACCTTGCACCTGCTTGACACAGTTAAGTGCATAATGTAAGGCCTCCACCGTGCTGGCTTTGCTGCGACTGCGTTTGTCTGATGGAAGCCTCTTCTTCATCTCAGCCACGGTGTACATCACCTCTCTGTGGGTCTGGCCTTTTCCATCAGCTGCATTCTCACTGCTACACACACAAGCACACAGAGGGGAGAGCGTAAAAAATTAAAACATGAAGAAAAAGTTTTCAAGACCTGTATATCTGGTGGTGATAGCTAGAGAAACATTTTTAAACGCTGTGGAGATAAGCTGACAATAAGCAGACCTCTCCCAGATGGTCTTCATGGTTTGTGAAAGAGCAGTTATTTATAAATAAAGCATTCACAGCTTTCCAAACAAACTGGAAAAAAAAGTGACTCAATCTTGGGGCTGAACCATGTGCAAAAATAATATAATTGGGATTAATTTGCCGTTGTAATTTATGGTGCAATTATTTTGAGGTCCCTTATCTTATGTGTTGTTAAACTAACACATTTGTTGACATGACATGACATGACAACAACCCATGAAATTGTTTTGCTACTCGTGACTGCTTCTTGCTCATTTTAGTTACTTTTCACTTCTTTTTTGCCACTTTTGGGCCATTTTTTGCTACTTTCTGACTATTTACCAAGTTTTCTCTCATTTTTCTTTCCAATTTGTCTGGCTTTTTGACCAATGTTGCCACCTTAAACTTAGTTTTAATTCCGCTTGTTCTTGTTTTTTGCCACTTTTATGCCACTTTTTGCCATGTTTTATTCTGACTTATTTGAGGTTAAAGAAAAAATGCACTGTCTGGGATTAGAATATTGCTACAGGACAAATATAATTTGTGATTAATTGCCCTGCCCTAGTTAATTTTGACTTCCCTGCATGCTGTGACCAAAGGCACTCATGATTTCCTGTGTTTTTAGCAGCACCGTGGGTACACTGACTTTGGTTTTACTGGCAAAACAGAAAGTCAAAACACAAAACAGGTTAGACCGTAGACAGCGGATTCTGTCTTCCTCCAGAGTTTTAAAGAAAAACAAACATTACCAAAACCCAAGTCTGTATAAATTGCTCCTGTTGTGTGTTAAAACTTTCTCAAGGTATTCCAAACACTTTTTCTTTTCACGAACACTGTGTATCTGCTTGAATGCTACAATATATTTTAAAACTGCACTGATGCATGGTCACACAAGTGAAGTCAAACTGAAACAATCAGTGAAATACCTCTTGGTTGAAGCTGAAGTGGATCCTGTGGCGCTCCCTGGGCTGTGATTGGACGGGGAAGAGAGGTCATTTGATCCACTTGTCATCTCCTCATCTTCTTGCCCCACATCTCCCCCTTGAGGTTCATTTTCTCCCCCACTGAGGTTCTCTGATTGGGCCCCTGTGTCATGCTGCCCTGACGACACCCTCCCTCTCTCCCCGACACCTTCTCCTGCAGGTGACAGTAATGCAGGGTCTTCTCCATCAGGACCTCCGTCACCTCCAGTCATCTCAACACTTTGGTCACACATCAATAATAGTTTGTCCATTCACAGTGGTCAGTGAGGGTCTTCATATGTTCAGGAAGAGGAATGGGTTCCATGTGGCGACCACAAATCAGTGTTCATCAGTGAGTGCAGAAAATCGGATGGTAAGATTTGCTTCAATTGCTGAAAGATGAAAAAACAAAGACAGGATTAGGTATGAAGCAACTACTTTCTTTGGTTACTTTTGATCAACAGCCCATTGTTCTGTTGAAAAAAACACGTGATCTGTCTAGGAAGTGTTTTCCGCATGTATCAAATTGCGTTCAAAGATAACTTAGCTTGCAAAAATGGTGATGACACAGTAAGAGCACCTTCGGCTTCAAATCTAGACAAGTAAAGGTCAGGTCACTTCCTAACACAAACAGATTTATGCTGTGAGACTGGTAAATCAGACTTCGTAGATCTTTCAAAATGACAGTTTTGACAACAGAATCACTAAGTTCTCCTGACTATGAGTTGTTTGGGAAAAGACGTTTGCATTTACTGAAAATAACTATTTTCAACAAACAAATGTAGACATTTGAAATAGCTCTGCTAGTAGGTTTTCCTCATGTTTTAAAATACCCTTTTTGTTGCTGAACATAAAAACACAGCAACTTGAAATGGACATACTGTGTTTCTCAGGTCATTTTGTGTTGTTTGCCACCATTCACCGACTCACTTATTTATCCGCAGCTATGAGTAGGGCTGGGCAATTCATCAAAAAATAATCATAACTGACATGTTGAGCTTCTTGCTGACGTAAAACTGCCGTAAAAATAACCATGCTTTGGTTTTTTCCGCTTTTGTAATTCTTTCTCTACTAATCCCTTTGTAATGCTAGTTATGTTTGATCAAGACTACAGCAAAGAAGTGTCAAATGGCCTCTTCCAGCATGTTAGCCCTGCCTAAACATGATGTCTTTAAGAAAACTTAAACTGTCAGTCATCCTTACGGCTCATCAGTTGAAGCTTACACTAGCCAAAGCGAATGCGTGTGTTTAACTATCATCCCCATCGTTTTAAGTTCTGGTGTTTTTCATTCTGAGAGGTTAAACAGGCGATATGACTTCACTGTTTGTTTTCAGACTGATTCACTGAGAGCTGTCAGCTGCTTCAGAAACACACACACACACTGTTGGGAAGGGTGTGTTTGATTTACTCTTCCAGTCTGCCCTGTTTGTGGAATAGCTCCTCAGTAGGGATGTTGCTTTCTTTAGGAGAGTTTATTGACTACACAACAAACTCTGCACTATGTATTGTGCTATAATACAGTATGAAGACAATGATTACAGTCAGACGGAAGAATCGATTCTTTGCAGTGAAAAAAGCTTCTATTTTTAATGACTGTTTATGTGATGATGATTTATGTGTGAACAAAAGTTGTATCCTATCACAATTATGTTGTGTACTGAGCCCTATATTGTATTTCGTATCTTGAGTTGACTGCTTTGTCACAACCCATATGCAACATTGTGAAAAAAAACAACGTTTTTTTGTCCAAGGGTAACACATCTAATCTTTTTCAACACTTGGAGCACCATACGATTATGACCAGAATAAACTGAGTTGAGAGTGTGGTAATTGAGGTAAAAGGTTGAAGTAATCATGATTTTGATTTTTGCCATAATTGCCCAGCCCTAATTCACAGTTCATATGGGGAGCACATTAGAATCTGTATTTTGAATTAAAGTAATTTTGCAGTTGAGAACACACTGAATACTTCAATCCTGCTTGTAAACACTGTGTAGTGTGACTCAGAGTCACAGCTGTGATATATAAGGTTGAAATTTAAAAAATGAAACTACCTAATTGTAGTAAGGTGTGTCCCTGAAACAGCTCTGGGCTATAACCAGATACACCTGTATGTGTGTCTGTGTGAATGGTAAGAAAAGTAAAAAGAGTTGCAACATCTGATGAAGACGCATTTGACAAAATTCATGGAAAATGTTTGAAAAGTTAGAAGATAAATATTCAGAAAGACAATCAGACTTGTTGTGCTCTTTCGACACTGAGATCATTGTTGTGGGTGAAGTAAAGACTAAAACAAAGGTAAAAAATGAAAAAATATTTACAACTGATAGAATGTTCGGTACAGTAACACTTTCTCTTCTCAGATGATCTGAACAACACAATCTGCCTTGTTATCTAATACTATGGGACCGTCTGACCCTCAAAACTGACTCATCTACGATTTACACATTCAAGCACATTTCAGCCATCAATACTGCCAACACCAGGGACAGCTCTGCCAAATGGCAGTCTTTACACGCCACAACATAACACAATAATAATGTGATAATCTGCAGTGTGATAGCTGCTGCCAGCACAGACATTTCCTCTCCTAAACCCCATGAGAAATTGAGATAAAATCATCTGAAGACACAGAAAATGACACATCAAATGTGATATTTATTAGAGTTCAGAATAACTCTTACAAGTGTTCAAATTCATACTGGTTGTTTCTGTTGCAGACTACCTTTTCACCTAAAACTCAATGTAATGTTACAAACTACCTAATTGAAGTCTTTGTCCTTTCTAGTCATCTGTCTTTTTCTAGCTTCTTATGTTCCCAGCATGAAAGCACAAACACATTCTGTAGATACACAAGAACACAAAGCAGCGGGAAAGGATCAGTGTGAAAGAGGGAAAGACAACCTGAGAGGTACAAAGTGGAGCCAGCAAAAATATCCTGCGTCGTTCAACAGGTCGTCACTGCAGGATTACATAAACAGCCTGCTCGATTTGGAGCGTATAAGCCATCTCCCTATTATACCTGTACTGGCTGAGAGCAGCACACAAACACAGAGCCAAGATTGCTGTAGTACAAATCAAAGGAATAATGCCCTGGCGTTGCCTTTATTTCACACCAACAGCAGTGATAAGGTGACCCTCAGGTCAAGTGGTTAAACAGGTACTTCTATGGACTTTTCCCCTATGCTGCTGCGACAGGTGCTTTGGATTTACTGACCTGGGATTAGACTAGAGTAAAAATTAAAATCATACTGTTGGAACAAAGTTTAACTGTTAAAATGCTTGTTTACATGAGAGTCAAACTTCTAACAAAAGGGGAAAAACATGTTACTGTAAACTTTCTTTGACTGCTATCTTCTTGAATCATGAGTAGCCCATGGTTATGTTTTTCTCTTTGCAACTATGAAAATATTTGCATTCTCAGCTCAGGTGGCACATAAATGTGACTATTTTGATAATTATGTGACCAGACTGTTTCACTTTGAGTCAATTTACAGTTTTTTGGAGCACAAATTTGTCAAACAAGTGTGATATGAAGACAGAAACTCAAAGGTGAGTGCTTTCATGAACTGACTTAATGTAAAATACCATTTTATAACATCCATATAGTTCAATACTCCAAGTGAAATAAGAGTCTCTAAACCCAGCAGGAATTTACAACAGCTGTTGCAGCACTAAAATACCTTATCGTCTTAGAAAGACAAAGCTTAACACAATATGTGCACTTAAACACATGAAGTAGTCATGACATTTCTTTTCATGAAGAGAAACTTCTTGCTTTGTGATTGATTTCTAAGGGGGGGTTATAACCTGAAGGTGGCCTGTTTTTCACAGTGAGTTTGTAAGTGGTGCAACACAAAGAACTCAAGTGTGTGCTCCAAGTCAAAGAACAGCCATGATGTCTGCTCTCAAGTCAACTGAATAATTGATGCATGCTGAATATCCTCTTTCTGTCTAAAAATGCAGTCAAATCATACATTACATCAGTGCTACATTGCTACAGTTAAAAATGAGTGAAAAGAGGTGCCAAAAGTGGGAAAAGTAGTCAAGAAGCTAATAAATGATTTTAAACCAAGCTTCTTTGACAATCTCAGATCATGCAACACAGACACACATTAAACTTTTGCCAAAACGGAAGTGAAAGCCTTGCAGGATATATATCCCCTGGCCTATCACACTTAACCTGTTTATGAAATCACAACATTATCTAACAACATTCACAGTCTGTCAACATGTAAACTTTGACTTTTTCAATCCTAGGGTTAAAACAACAAATCTGCATTAATACACATTACACAAATTTAGATTTAGGGATAAAGGAGGTATCTGACATTTGATAGCAAGTCAAAACAAAAATAACTGTATAGATATGAATCTGAAGAAGACAGTCCTGGAAATGGTATATTGGACTTGTTCTGAAGCCTATATATAGGTCACCATAAACCGGATTAAGACCATCACCACAACTAAAAGAACTGGAATACAACCAATGAAAGTGGATTTAAAGTCCATACTGACACCTGTTTTTCCTCCTTCGATCCACGGGTAAAATGTGAAGTTTTTCAGGCTGCAATAACAGTCCACAGCCCATTCCACAACTAAAAACAAACCTGACACTCATTACAGTTCACAACCCCCTCCTCACATGAACCCAGTAACCTCAATAACCCCAGTCTCCAATGTATGGCTCAAGGCTCAGAGAGCAGCCAGCTGACGTCACTGCTACTATTAACGAAAGCTAAAGCACAACAGCCAATAAAATCGATCAGAATTTACGTGCATGTTTTCATAAGCATGAACACAAAATTATAATATGTTTAACAATACAATGGCAAAGAGGAACGCGACACTCCCGGAATTTCCCCACTTGCGGATTCGTTTCAGAGCTTGGTATTCGATTACAAATGTCTAACATGAGTTGATTAAAATCAAAAAGTCTCGAAGGAAACCGCTCTTGATATTCAGATTGCATTAAAAGCCAGTGTGAGAGGCAGTGGAGAGCTAAGCGCCTTTCTCTATCTCCAGCCCCTGACTTCTGGCAGACATGTTATTTGCCTAGCTTACATATTAGCAGTGCACGTTAGTGACAATGCTACAACTTTTAGGTACTAAGGTGATGAAGTAATACACAAAAAGTGAAATGAGAAAGCCAGGAGAATCAAATACACTGAATTTAGTTAAAGAAAACATGTTTGCAGTCACCGTTTTCGGTTGTTGGTGCTGTGGGCGAGGTGGTTAGCTAACGAGAGCTTCACCAACTCGCTAGCGACACCTCTAATCTAACGTCTTCAGCGGGATATTTACCTTTTCCACTCCACGATCAAATCCACGTCTTGGATCCGGTATTATCGAAAGAAAATAGTACTATTTTATCCACTCACTCGTTTTCGTAGTGTTTTTAATAATAATGCTCCAGTCACGTAGCTAAATCCTCATCCATTCCGAAGCGCTTGACACATTTGTGCAACGTGAGGCCGGTTGTGTATAACCCCGCCCACTCTTCAATGATTGGACGCTTGAAATTTGAATCTGCTCTGTGATTGGTCATTACACCTCAAAGTGGGCGTCTTTAAATACGGACTGTGCAGCGCCTCGCAGATGGTTCACGTGGACCCCCATGTTACACAACAGAAAGACAACAAGCACGAAGCAGACTGCGCAAGCATCGACACCCAATAACCTGCGGTATCCACCCCCTTACTACTGAATGAATTGATGAGACATAGAGGAGTCCAGCAGTTGCAGTTTATGTCTTTTTTCATTCTTTCTATATGTTTGATGTTGAACAAAATGGTAAGATATCAAAAGCTTGTGTGGCAAAAACAATTCAACACTTTTCGGGCAATAAAATTATCCAGAATGGAAAACGAACTCTTTCCCTCCTCTCATGAGGATTATGTGCTAAGCCTGTGACTGATCATATATTTCATCTGAAATTTTTTCAGACCTTATTTATGTTTTCACCGCTTTTTACACCTGTTGGCCCATTTTTATTACTTGGTCATCAAGAAAAATATCTCACTTAGGTGATTTTTACAGTGACAATGGTGACAAAAGTGAAATTTCAACACGGTAATTTTATCAAAGGGAAGGCTTCAGACATGCTGGTAATATCAGTCCATCCGTGTTAAATCTGCTCAGCCTCTGTACCTTTATTATGCAATGCTGTTATTATAACATATTTACCCGTGACACCACTTTCTTTTTTAAAAACTACATAGCTTAACTCAAGTAACTATTTTTTACAGTTTCTCATTAAGCTGACATTAAGTGAATCTTTATTTAAGTTTTCAATTTTCCAAACTGTAAATATGGTCATTTAAATTTGAATCTCTCAATTCTATGTTTTGTATATTAAGTGCAAATCTGTTTTATACTTTTCATACTGTTCTACAGACTCAGACAATCGCTGATGTAACAGCACAATTTCCCATTCGGAGTCAATTAAGTATTTCTTTTCTATACTATTCAAGTACACAAACAGGTTTTTCAACCTGTTAGGAGGCTAACTGATACATCAGCTCCTTGAGTCTAGATGATTCTTGACTAAGGGTCTCAGACAATGTCATCCATAGAGTTTAACTAAGTTTAGCTGGGACACAACAAGCCCCCCAACGCACCTGCAGGAGTGGTACCTTAAACACATTTACTATAACAGAAGAAAAGACATTGCATCAGGCTTTGTAACTTGATTTTATTCTTTTTATTCAAGCAAAAAGGCATTTGAGGACAGTGTAGAATTGCACTTATTTCCAGATGTATCCACAGAAGGTTCACATCAGTAAGGCATGAAGTTACTGAGTCTCAGATTTCTGGTGAAGACAGGGGAGATGATGACAATTCCATATATCTGGGATGAGAGCCTGGGCTGAAAGGACGTTTCAATTGCCCATAAAAACTATTATGTAAGTTTGGCCATATTTTAAAAGACTCAGTTCAAAGTTAGCGTTCAAGGCAATAATTATAAGGAGATGGAGATAGGCTTCCATGAAGGCAAAACAAAAAATGCAACTAAAGGCACAATATAATTAACAAAGTGAAGTTAGACTGCAAAGCAATTTTTTTCTTTTGTCAAAGCAGGAAAGCAATGGCAGGAAATAAAACCATCCAGTGTTGTGTTATCACACTGTCACTGCCCAAAGACTTTGCTCTAAACCCAAACACATATGATGCTCAGCAGCACCTAAAAAGAACTATACACTCTCAATAAAGTTAGCGCTACATTTAATAGATTGCAAAAAAAAAAAGCTATCAAATGAATAATTCAACTAAGATATCACACGAAAAGCAGTATGCATCAATCAGTTGAGCAAAATGCCAGAGTAACTAAACAGATGGCTTTATTTAAGGTTCATAAGCTCAGCTGAATTATCAAAAACGAACAAACATTTGTTTGAACATTGTGGACAATCGGAAGGCACAACTCTGAATGGCAGGTTTACATGACCAAGGAGGCATTCCCAGAGTCTGGCATTTCTTCATTGGAGAAGCCTTTCTAAAACCATGTCTTCTCAAAGGTTAATCTAATTGTACATCCTGGAGATATGACAGGGAATTTACCACTTAAAAGCAGTATCACATTTCTTTTATTCTTTAGATTTACTTGCAATTTTCCTGGTCAGGCAGTGAGATTGTTGGTTTCAAGATAAAGGCACTTTTCAAAGCACAAGCTCTATTGAGTTTTACAAGAATAATCAACGCAATGAACATTTCACCTTGTTCATCAATAGAATAAGGCATTGTATCTGACCATTTGAGGGTGGTGTAATCAGCTGTTGCATTTCAAAAATAAAGGACAGTTTCTTAAAACATTAGGGGAACAAAGATCTACATGTTGGTGTTACACTCAAAAGAATAAATGTGTTTAAAATAGGTCTCTCATCAGTGTTATGCAGGATTTCTGTTATTTACTTGCACAGTATTTTACCAAAGGCACATCTCAAAGCTTGGCACACTCAATCAATGGCTATAAATCAAACATAAAAAAGTAAATATAAGTTGAGGAGTATACAACAATATTCTTCACCTCTAGTCCTGAATTTGGAGTGTGTTTGTATGTGTGTTTAAAAGATCACTCATACTCTTTAAAGTTAAGCTGTATGTTTCTGTTATCTTTGGAAAGTGTCATATACAAGCACAATGGTATCTAGTTATGTGTAGTCATGTAGAGTAAAACTCTGATAGTATCTGGATCCTTAATTCAAGCACATGTTCAAACACTCTCACACACACTGACTCACTCTCACTCTCTCACACACACACACACACACACACACACACACACACAGACTCTCAGACAAGGGCAAACCAGGACAAGGAATGAAGACCTCCCCCAGGAGGGGTAAATTGTTGTGGAGCTCAGTAGCTAGTTATCATTTCACGTCTTCCTCTGAGACATTAATTTTACACATTACTCATCTCTTCTTCATGGTTCCTCCTCTCCTCAAACTCTTGTTGGTGTTTTATGAATAACTCCAGACTGCGGAAGAAAAAATTGGAAATTTTTCAATACAGCTTCAATACACTTTTGTTTTACCAAGCAATGCATGTAAACATCAGGAAGGCATCAACATCTTGTACATCACCACGTTATTCTGAGTTTCTGAGACACTGAATTTGGGATTTATAAACTGTAACCTATAACCATCACCATTAAAAGAGATACAACCTTAAAAATTTCACTCGCTGTGCTCAATCTATTTAGTGCAATTTATTTTTTGAATTGAGCTGCTGAAATTAACTTTTCCATGACTTTATTGTTTATTATTATAGTGCACCTGAACGATAAAAAAGATGATACTTTATACTAAGAAATATGAGAGATAACTTAGCTTAACCCTAAAGTCTCCAGTGATCATGGGAGCAATACAAATAGGTCTAGTGTTGACAAGCTTCTATTACTGCAGGCTTGATACTCACTAACAATGATGATGATGATGATGATAATTACAGCTATCAGGATGGCCCACATCTGCAAAAAATACATGTAAAACAAAGTCAGTTCCACAAATATCAGCTATCCAAATATTATGACTACGGGTTTCTCTTCAGTTTACTTTTTTGACAAGTAAAAGCAGGTTATGTATGTTGCATGGACAAACCAATATATCATGCTACCTCAATCTTTTGACTGGGTATAGCCATAAATTGGCAATATGTCTTTGAGCCTGGAACAGGACTTCTTGGGTTTCATGAAAGACTTGTCTGAAGTATTTCCACTGCAGGGAAGTGACATGTTTGCATGTTTTTTTTTTTATGTTTTGTGTGTAGTTACCTTGCAGTTCTTCCACCAGTACTTCCTTTTCAGCTTAGCAGCACTGGTCTCAAACTGGGAGGCTCCAGCCTGCAGTGCATCTGCTCTGTCATCCAGTTCAGACAGTTTCTGGTCACGTTCCAGCACTTTGTCCACATTAACACGCATAATATCCACCACCTACAGAGAGAGAGAGACAGAGAGAGAGAGAGAGAGAGAAGCACTTGGTTTATGAAGTATCTTTTGAAGTATTATAGTTTGTGTCGACTAAGTCAGAAATAATAGACAATCCAGAGAAGACAGCACAAAACATAAACCAAACGCTCCCTCAACTGACTTCATGGTAATGAATCAAACAGAGGGAAAATAAAAACTGGAAATGCTCCAATATGTAAATACGGGGCTATAACATCACACGTTTGGAGTTAAGCAACCTCCAACAATGTTACAGAACACCAACAATAAGAGTTTGCACTTTCCATTGTAAAAACACACAATACATAAGCACTTCTTCTCAACAGCAGAGATTATATCAAATAAGACCAGCATATGAGAACAAACAGAATCACAGAATAACCCATATGTTCCACTGATCCACAAACCCTGCGACTGCCCCTCCTCTCAGACAGAGAAGCAGGGTGGAGAACAGTGTGTAGGCCCATGCAGGCCTTACGTAATAATTGAGACAGGGATTATGTAAACCCCTGCCAGCCAATTGGAGGCTCTGTGAGACACGCTTTGGTTAAAGTTCTGTGTGGGAGGAGCTAATCTAAAAGGAGGGGCGGCATTGCTGAGAGAGTAGAAGGGTGAACAGTAAAGGGGATTAAAGAGACCACAGAAGGAGCAAAATTTGGCACCCACTTTTCTGTAATTGCCTCACTGACACAGTTCGTACTAAAATTNTTCTATTACTGCAGGCTTGATACTCACTAACAATGATGATGATGATGATGATAATTACAGCTATCAGGATGGCCCACATCTGCAAAAAATACATGTAAAACAAAGTCAGTTCCACAAATATCAGCTATCCAAATATTATGACTACGGGTTTCTCTTCAGTTTACTTTTTTGACAAGTAAAAGCAGGTTATGTATGTTGCATGGACAAACCAATACATCATGCTACCTCAATCTTTTGACTGGGTATAGCCATAACTTGGCAATATGTCTTTGAGCCCGGAACAGGACTTCTTGGGTTTCATGAAAGACTTGTCTGACGTATTTCCACTGCAGGGAAGTGACATGTTTGCATGTTTTTTTTTTTTTTTTATGTTTTGTGTGTAGTTACCTTGCAGTTCTTCCACCAGTACTTCCTTTTCAGCTTAGCAGCACTGGTCTCAAACTGGGAGGCTCCAGCCTGCAGTGCATCTGCTCTGTCATCCAGTTCAGACAGTTTCTGGTCACGTTCCAGCACTTTGTCCACATTAACACGCATAATATCCACCACCTACAGAGAGAGAGAGAGAGAGAGAAGCACTTGGTTTATGAAGTATCTTTTGAAGTATTATAGTTTGTGTCGACTAAGTCAGAAATAATAGACAATCCAGAGAAGACAGCACAAAACATAAACCAAACGCTCCCTCAACTGACTTCATGGTAATGAATCAAACAGAGGGAAAATAAAAACTGGAAATGCTCCAATATGTAAATTCGGGGCTATAACATCACACTTTTGGAGTTAAGCAACCTCCAACAATGTTACAGAACACCAACAATAAGAGTTTGCACTTTCCATTGTAAAAACACACAATTAGGGCTGCACAATTAATCGAATCGCAATCGCAATCGCGATATGAGAACGTGCGATTATATAATCGCACTTAAGGCTGCGATTTGCGATTTAACTAGTTGTGCGCATGCGTCCCTGAATCCTACAATCTGCCCTCTGTTTGGAGCTGGAGTCCGGTTCGTCACGCCCATCACTGCCATCTATGCATCACTGCTCCAAGAATAGGTGTGTGCATGTGTGAGTTCGCACGCGTGTGCGCAGTCTGTTTGATCACGTGATTTTCCAGCAAGCTGAGGAATAATTGAATGAGGAGCAATGATGAGCAAGCAGAAAAGGAACAGGTGACGAAAAAACACGCACGTTAGAAAAGTGTGCTTTTTGACAATCGGTGCCAGGCCTGTAGTGTCACATCTGCAGAGGATCTGAGCGTCTGTCTGTTAAATAAGTCAGGTCCACAAAGTGATACAGGAGCCAGGAGTCACCAGCTAACAACTTTAGTTGCGTCCTTCGATATATTCAGGAGAATCACACACCTCGTGTTCTGCTGCACGTCCGGTTTCGCAACATGCATTTCAAAATAAAAGCATACATTTCATAATAAAAGCATGCAAAAGAGTTAATACTACTTGAGGAGTTTAAGAACTGTCTACCCAAGCAAATCGTTGTTTAATTAAATGAACAAAAAGTTCCCTCACTCACAAAAGCTGCCATTCTAGCCAACACGACCTGAATCTCTGAAATTGATTCTGTATTGTTCATTCCTAAAACTGCTGCACTTTATGGCAGAAGAAATGCACTGATCTGTTGGTCTCAGTTAAGTACCAACTAGAAAAAAATGAACAAGGTTTTGTTTGCTAAAGCTTATGTATTAATTCAGTTATAATTCATTAATTCACTTGTAAACCATTTCAAAAAATGATTCTCACTGTTCTTGGGTCAAATATTGATATGTTATTAAAATGTAATTGATCAAGATTAATAAATTTCAAAGACTCCGATTGATACGTTAATTTTTTTTTTATCAAGTCCCAGCCCTTATATATATTTTTAAGTTAAGAAATGCATACTCCAAATAATTATACAATACTAACATACTCTGCATGTTCATTGCTAATCAGGGAAAAAGCCCCATGTCACCATTTATCAAATCGCAAATCGCAATCGCAAATCGCAATAATGTTCACCATAATCGCAATCGCAAAATTTTCCCATATCGTGCAGCCCTACACACAATACATAAGCACTTCTTCTCAACAGNTAGGGCTGCACAATTAATCGAATCGCAATCGCAATCGCGATATGAGAACGTGCGATTATATAATCGCACTTAAGGCTGCGATTTGCGATTTAACTAGTTGTGCGCATGCGTCCCTGAATCCTACAATCTGCCCTCTGTTTGGAGCTGGAGTCCGGTTCGTCACGCCCATCACTGCCATCCATGCATCACTGCTCCAAGAATAGGTGTGTGCATGTGTGAGTTCGCACGCGTGTGCGCAGTCTGTTTGATCACGTGATTTTCCAGCAAGCTGAGGAATAATTGAATGAGGAGCAATGATGAGCAAGCAGAAAAGGAACAGGTGACGAAAAAACACGCACGTTAGAAAAGTGTGCTTTTTGACAATCGGTGCCAGGCCTGTAGTGTCACATCTGCAGAGGATCTGAGCGTCTGTCTGTTAAATAAGTCAGGTCCACAAAGTGATACAGGAGCCAGGAGTCACCAGCTAACAACTTTAGTTGCGTCCTTCGATATATTCAGGAGAATCACACACCTCGTGTTCTGCTGCACGTCCGGTTTCGCAA